>VXCM01003262.1:20899-60897 GCA_014773175.1 Lucifuga dentata
TTTTTTTTTTTTTTTTTTTTTTTTTTTTTTTTTTTTTTTTTTTAATTGTGTGGATTTTCATTCATTAATGATTCAAAAACTGTATCAGGTGCCTGTTACGCATCTGTAAAAGGAACAATTCTCTGCAATGTGTAGTTGTATTTGGATATTTTAGAACATGTTGCTGCAAATCTTCGTGACACTTTCTGCCATTTGTAAAAGAATTTTCTCACTGTAGCATTGCTATGTTAAGTTGAGAATTTGACTATTTCTTCCACCACTGGACTTTTTTCACCTTCACCACCACCGCTGATTTTCTCTGAAGACGCCTGTACTGTGAGAACAGAGAAACTGCTAATGGATAAAAAGCGAGTGGGGTTAGATTGGGGAAACACTGACATGATTGAGTATCTTGCCCAATTAACTGGAGATCACTTAAATGGTTGGCGAGCTGAAGAGACCATTATGTTGAAGAGCTCTGAAGAAGCCCATTAAGGCTTTCCAAAGCTGGACGCATGACTCTTCCACTTTGGTTTAATGCTTCTCCAACAAAAAGGCACATGGCTTCCGCTGCTCCATGCAGGCTGCAGGATGATTTGTTAAGTGGAAATACTGAATGTCGTTTAATCTGACGCCCATGTTCATCTGGTTCAGTGTATGTGTCTGTATTTGTGTGTCTATGAGCACATGCAACCTGACCAAAACCAGTTTTTATGTACATTTTTTAAAAATGCAGCCTGTAAAACAATAATATCCTACAATTTGTTTTTGGATTTCTGCTAATATAAATAAAAGTGACAAGCAGTTATCAGCTGATGATACTGAATTGTTGATATTTTGGTCAAGCTCGACCATGTATACTATCATACACCAAATATCCCAAAACAAAAGCTATGTCGAAACGTTTTCCCCCCAACACTAAGGCAAACACAATGCATAACAGCTGGAAACAAATCAGCTTTCCACAAACTAAACACTAAATGTAAAGCAAATCTAAGAAATATCGACTTTCACATTAAAGACGATGAACTTAAGTATAGATGTTTCCGAAAACAGCAACTGAAATATCAATTTCAGCATTGGTAAATGCAGCTGTGAAGGGTAAATCAAGTCTTTTTCAGGAGGTTGCTACACACACCGTGTGTTGGAATGATTTTTCGTGCACAAACTGCTCACATAATCACACTTCTCTGACCATTACCATGAACATCATATCAGCCTCAACTGTATTAGTCATGCAGTCCTACCGGCAGCTTCAACATCAAGCAGAGCTGCCCCCCCATTACACACCTCCCAATTCCCATCATGCTCTCTCCAACATCAAATTCAAATCAAATCAAACCTCATTTATAAGCACTTTACAAACAGGTTCATTTAATTGTGGTACAAAGCGCTTCAAAGGGCATAAAGGCAGATCAAACGATGCTTTTTTAGAAATGAGACCTGTGTGTGTGTGTGAGTGTGTGTGAATGAGTAAATATCAGAACACTCGTAATATACCGCAAAATGGCCTCAAATTCGCCAGGATTTTTCAAAGACGGTGGAAATAGAGACCACTTAAAAGTGATTTCATCTGGCTTTTGACATGTAAAAAGCACACACTTTCATCTTAAATTGATAACAATCAGAGTGTAAAATTAAAGTATGCCATTCCTCACAGACAGCCATTGGTCTCCATTTATTTTCCTAAGCCATGAAAATCAATCATCAGATGCTTGGAACTTGTTTGAGTAGTTAAATCCATAATAGTATCTTGTCTCCATTAGTGTTTGTTGTTTTCATCATCATTGTATGGTAATGTATGTAAGTACATTTGAAATGATTGCAATGCATGAGTATAATTAATCCAGGCTTGATTTTCTCTGTGATGGATTACACAACTTAACCAAGTTTTAAGAGTATGCTAATTGATTCATATTGTATGGAAATTGATGGAAACCAGTAGCTGCCTGGAAGGTGCACATTCATACATTTAAAAAAACTAAAGCATGATTTACAAAATCATAGCAGTAATGTAAGTTTATGGGTCTTGTAGTAAAGAGGGTAAAAATGCAAATTCGCTGATATGGCCGTTTAAAACAAATAATCATTCATTTTCCCTTGCAAAATATTATTTATTTATAAAATTAACATTAAATAACTCAAACAAAGACTACTTTAGACTGGGAGGTCAAGATATAGCAGAAAAACTAAGTACTTAAATAAATACTTAAATTATGACATAAAATGAACAGAGGACTTCACATTTACGTTTTGCCTGTTTTGGGGCCTTAAGCTGCTGCTTTGTTCGCTGATGCCTGAGGCTGATTCTGCCACTCTGACAGCTAATCCTCACTCCACTAATCCAAAAACCAGACCTTTTCAAGCACATTAACGTATTACTATTGTTTAAGTGTTCATTTGTAATACTGGTGATCAGCAGCAGGAGTTCATAGTTTGTTCCTCGGCACATTGCTGGCAGCACAGCCCCACTAGAGACGCTGCCATATGACCTAATTATCTCTCATTAGTGGCCTCAGTAATTACAGGGCCTTTTACAGCTCCATCTCCTGTCTCACATAGGAGCGTTTTTCAATTAGGCTTGCCCGCAGCTCTGTCTGCCTCGCTTTCACAGCTAAGCCACGCTGTCACCTGTGTAGCCAAGCATAGCCAAGCAGCAGGCGGCCCAGCACTCAGGAGAAGCTCCCACAAAAACTGTATGTGTCTCTGCAGCGACATTTTATTCATTCCATATCATGCGCTCATCAATGCGACATGACAGCAAGACAGCTTGAAGACATATCTTCTTTTCACCCTTTTATGCCATCTTCTGCGAGCAGCGCATCATGAAAAATACATAAGAAACAAACTATGCATCGCAGCACGTCTTCCTGTCGTAGGTGGAATGCACATGATACGCAAAATCTCAGACATTTAGACACAAAATGGCTCAATAAAAGCAGATTTGTCACACGTAATTACGTAAGAAAGAGGAAAAAAGGAAGGCTGGATCGGTCTATGGCTAAAAGTGCACTCAGCTTCAGGAGGAGAGGGAGAAATGGGAGATGAAGAAGCAGAGGAGGTATGAAATTGCTGAGGAGGTGTAGGGAATTATTCCACAGTCCCCTCTACTCCCCCTTATCATTTATCTCTCACTCTAACCCTACTGCCAAATCAGTCACCCTAATTAACAGGCCAGCAGAAACAGCAATCAATATTGCAGAGGGATAATTAACCCCTTGTGTTCTCAATCGTCTCTACAAGGGTGAAATTGAAATTGATTGAGATTACCTTTTTGTCGGCTAATTGTGGCCTTCAGTCAGGTGAAGGAGGGTCAACTGATGGCGTGTGTGTGTGCCGTTATCAGAAATCAGTGGGATTGATTGTTAGTTGACAGATGCAGCAATGAGGTATTGTCACTGTAACAGTAAGGTTTTAAGTCATTTACGGCAATTATGGGGCGCTTTTATTTTGAAGTCACTCCAGGAAATTTCACACACTAGCAGCTCCCAAAGGCAGTGAGGCATAAAAATGTAATCTGTGAAAGAGTGGAAATGAGTTTCAACACAAAAATCATACAACATACAACGTGACGACTTTATACCGAAAAAAAAAATTATGAAAAAAAATCTGTATTGTATATAATGATAACAATGACATGCTGTAACAGCAAAAGCATCAAATCAATCATCAAACACCTGTAAACTCAACCAGCAGAAATTCTCAGCAAATTACCGGTTCTTTCAGGTCTAAAGTTAGGAACTAATCTAGGAACTATACAGAGCAGCAACTCCATGGCTCCTTCAAGACTTCCTTGTTCGTGTTTTCACAGCACTTCAAGTATTGTGAAGATTACGGAAATTAGAGCAAGTGACATCTAGAATGTGACATCCAAATCATTTCCACACGCGACAAACACACTGCAAACACAACAGCAGAGGCAATGGAGATAATTAAGGACTTTTGTCTGCATTAAAGGACCATACCGGCCATTTATCCATGTTTGATCTTAATATATTCAATTTTCATACATGTTACGTTACTGACAATCATTTCCCAAAGGATAAAACCATATTTCAGCTTTCCTGATATTTTGCAAAACTCTTAATCTTTCAAAATCAAATATTCAAGCGATACATCCACCTTAAAAATCAATGTTTCACCTGCTAATAGCTACACAGTCTTATGAAGTCATGGTCGTTTCAGTTTTTCCATAAATGCAGGTCTTCTTTTGGGACTATATTCCCCGGTGGAGACATACATTCACTCTTCCATGCTTTTTATTGCGCTTAAATACTAAAATTACGAAACTCTGAGAAAAACCTGAATACACGTCTTGTTCGCAATGATGGATTACCTATCCCAAGAATGTTTCAAGTATCAACAAGTTGATTTTAATAGCAGAATGAACTGAAACCAATGGAGGTCTGGAAGGTAGGAAAAACATTTTTAATTCACCGTTCCAGTAGTATGCTTTTGAAAATGATTGCCAGTAACGTTACCTGTTTGAAAATTGAAGATATTAGGCTGAAACATGCAAAACAGTCAGTACGGTCCTTTAAGACATTACTGCACCATCTCATCAGTCACAGTTTCATGTCGTTTTCTACCTTCTTGAAAAATCTTGAAACTTCACTGTTGCTGTTTCGCTGTGTACAAACACAAGCTAAGCATAAATATTTTAAAATGGCGGTTGTGCACGCCTGAGGAAGCTTGAGTCACCAATCAGTGATGTTCAGCCTTGTGAGCTCCACTAAGCAGCTCCTGAACCGCTGGAGAGAACCTACGCTGGAGTTGAGGAAAAAAATGTTCCTCGAGCAAAACAGATCCTACTTCTTTGGTATGAAGAGACGTAAAGTTCCTGGATTTGTGACATGGTTCCTATGGTGTGAAAGGGGCTTATGTTTTTGAGTTTTTTTTTTTCACAATCGTCTGATGAGCTCCTGTCTGGGAATGAGTTAGCAAACAGGAAGCTCGGCCTTGAGAGGACATCAAATCTGAGGCAGATGTGGTGCTGTAATAAGCTGTGATGGTGGGAAAAGCTGCAGACAGCAATTTTTCTCATTAGGACTCAGAGTAAAGCACAATGAGCTATTAAATATTGCTGTCTACAGCCAGCCAGCAAAAAGGTAATTTGGGGTTGATGAAGATGGATGCTGCCCTCCTTGTTAGGAGCAATTACGTATCCACCCACGCTCTCCTAAAAACATGAGTGAAGGGGAAAGACAAAACAAGGGCTTACCTCACCGCTGTTTGCCACAGTGTCTGCCAACTGAATCACAAATCTCTGAATTCTCATCTCAGGACAGCCGCACAGCTCCCATGGGTCCTGCATGATTCCTGTGGGAAAATAATTCCAATACGTTATGTTGCCAGGATGGCAACAGAATGGAAAAATCACGGAGTGAGCAGCAATCAGGATAAATTCAGTTGCTATAATTCTAATTAATATCAGTCATGATGTGGGATTATTCACTCAAACATTCAGAAAATGACTCAAACTTGCCTTTTTCATTAAATGTAATGCAGATCGGTACAGTTGAGGTAAAATGTTGTGCTGCTTGACTAGAGATGCTCCAATCAATCGACTCATCAATACATCATTTTATATGTAAAGGAGTAGTGTTCCATTGTAGTATTGGTACTTTTATTTAAGGATTTAAATACTTCTTCTAAACCGAGTAGAAGTTTGTTGTACACAGAATAATGACAGCGTAAAGATGAGGAGATCATGCAGAAGGCCCATAATTACTAGTTACACCCCTGCTTCAACCCGTTTTGATTTATACCAAACTGCAAAGGCGAGCGCTGACAGCCAAGTCTGACCTGTGATGTGTTCAAAGACAGTCGCAGCTTTTTCAAATACATTTTCAAAGCAACCAGGATAACAGGAATGTGACAAAAAAAGAACAACACACACACACACACACACAGGTAAACATTAAGCTCCATGGAATTTGTATGCTCACCTAAAATCACATCCCTGATGTAAAAAGTTCCGATTTTATTTAGTTTCACCTGTACAGTCTAATTAATCCAAAACAACAGACCTACATAAAAATCTACCTCTTCTTATGTACATTTTAATTGTTGCAGGAATTAAAACACAATT
This sequence comes from Lucifuga dentata, assembly GCA_014773175.1. Lineage (NCBI taxonomy): Eukaryota > Metazoa > Chordata > Actinopteri > Ophidiiformes > Bythitidae > Lucifuga > Lucifuga dentata. The sequence continues at coordinate 26,970 of VXCM01003262.1, forward strand.
AAACACAAACACAAATAGACTAAAATTAAAAAAAAAAAAAAANTAAAAAAAAAAAAAAGATGAAACAACACAAAAAATGCCAATAGGTACATTGTTAAAGATGGAATAATAGCAGATTAAAACAGATTTTATTCCTCTGCCTCCCCCACAGCAAAGTGTGTATTACTGCCACTTAACATTAAAGTCCCCACCAAACAATAAAGCTCAAAATGTAAAGAATAATGATAGAAGTGCACGATCCTGTGGCTTTGTTGCATGTTGCATGTTTACATCAGCCCAAAAAAAGCAGAGAGGAGACATATTCATTCATTTAACTATAAAGAGTTTCTCTGTCTGTCTGTGGCACCAACATCTCTAGAACCCGGCGCTGTATGAAGGTGATATTCAGGTTTACTGCTCAGGACCCAAGGATGTGCAGTGTTGCATGTGAAGTTGTCTGGATGAGTGGTTCTCGAATTGAGCTGTGCCAGTAAAAAGTAGTCCGCGTGGCAGGATACACTCCAGGCATGGTGGCAGGATATGCTCCAGTCCAGTGGCACAGTCTCAACCCGACCCCATACAGCAAATAAAGCTAGCTCACGAGGACGTGCAAAACTAAATTATGGCAGGCTGCGGCACACACCATACAGTCCGGTGTTGTGCTGAAATCTGCATCTCTGCCGAAAATTGCATCCCCACTATAAATAATTTTCTGAAGATGAAAGAATGAAATCAAGCTAAGAGCTCACATTTGAGGCTGTTTGGATGTGACAGGATGAGTTTGGTGCATGTAACCCTCAGGTCCGAGAAAGGAGGGGATGCATTTTTCAGCAGAAATAACAAATAAATAAGAATGGAGGACTGAATCGCTGCTGCCCAATAGACACACTGTACTATTGTTATTGCCTCTAAGAAGTGCCATTATCACTGTTTGATAAAAGTTATTCAAAGGATTACTGTACATATATGAGCCATTGTCAGCAAGTGGGGATGCAGATTACGGCACAACAGGCACGTTTTAAAGGGGGACTGCACTAGTTAAAGAAAAAGGCATCTTAGGAGGGAAGCTGCAGTGGAAATGCCATGTTGGAGCAGAAGTTATGGAGCTCTTAATTATCAAATCTAACCCTGTACTTCACGTAAACACGCAAAAGTCACTTTTTACTATGCTGCCTTTTTGGAAATGAATTTCAAACTTGCACAATCGACTGATGGAAACCTTAATTCATGAGGATGAACAAAAAGATTACAAACACTTCTCAATAAATTTCAGTTCAATACAACATTCAACTACAGCCTCAGAAATTTCCACCCAGTTCAATCTCAGCCTCTCTGACAGCGTCGACAAAGCTGAGCATTAAAAGCATCACAAACTCTATTTTATTTACGACGGGGCTGTCGTACTGGATTGCATTTGATTTACATGCTAAGTTGTTAGCTCAGTGCATTCAGAATAACGCTTGAAACCTCTAACCGCTGCAGACGAGTGTTAAAGAAATGTGCTGTATTTGTGCAGCGAGGAGTCATGTATGACGCATGTAAAGCATGGACACGGCTAATCTTTTTAAATGCATGCACTTCACTGGGCGGCATGAAACATGACAGCTGTCTTCCAACGTGGCGGAGGCTCTCGGTGTGAAACGTAATGGCCAGTAAGAGGGAGATTGGACAGGCTTGCTTTTAGAGAGGATTCAACCTGCTCAAACTGACACCGGGGGCTGTTCCTGAGTGACTGTGGCGTAGCGAGAGATGACATGACGAGCACATCATGCTTTCTGCTGCACTCCCCTGATGTCACAAATGACGCTCCCCCTCCCTCCCCCGCCACCTCCCCTAATTGCAGTTCCCTGTTTGTAACTGTATTTCTGCACACAAGGAGAGAGGCTTAAAGGAGGAAATGTTCACTCTGGCAGACCATGTACGCTGCACGGGGAATCGCTCTGCGCTGGGTGTGTTTATGTGGGAGGTTAAAGACAAACTAGAACACATTTACATAATATTCTTACATAACACTTTAGGGTCGGTGTTGCTGTTTCTCGCTGCACACCTGTGGAAAAGTTAAGAGGAAAATTATCGTGTTCTTCACTTTCACCGTAAAAAGAATAAGCACCAAAAAACACCAGAGACCAGAAAAATCTATCTGTAATAATCTACTGACATTTTATGGTATTAAATTAAAATGCAATCTGCCAGTAGAAAGCAAAATGACTTATTTCCTGAAAATTATTTCTTAAAAATTGAGCCACAAGAAAATGCTACCATCCTTAAAACTAGTGAAATAAAGAATGTAAACCTGTTTAGACGCATATATAATCAATGAAAGCTTAGAAATTGAAATTAAATTTGTTCATAACTACATTATTTCTCTTTTAATTCTTTTTTTGCTTGTGAAAATCTCGACATTTCTACCAAGCCTACAAACAGACAAAGCTATCTCACTAAAACAAACCAAGAATAATTATCCTGACATACTGAAGTCTAATAATCTGGTGTGTATGATGCTTCGTAGAGATTAATTTTCTGAAAAAAAAAAAACAAAACACTGAATCATCTGAAAACCATATTTTAAAGACTTTCTTGAATTCCAGTACACCTACGTCTACAACTGCAAAACCAGTTCACTCTGACATATGTAAAGCGTGTTATTGTGAGTGCACACAGGAAACATACTATTAACACGTGAGATGGGAATGAATCACATTTGGAAAAAAAAGGACACCTTGCTATTTATACAGTAAGAGTCCTGGGTCCTCAATGTAGAAGTGTGTCTATCAACCAATTTCTAAGCAGCTGGCAGACAGAAAACCACACACACACACACACTTCCTGTTTTCCTGCTGGGCCTCGCTCATGGGGGATTCTCTGCAAATGAATAATACATCTTCTCCATTTAATTTGGAAAGCAGCCGTAATGAGGCACTTTTACATAGTATTTTCCCACTCTGGGATCTCATGTGCCACGAGCGCTGCATGGTTGAATGTGAAGTTGTTAATGGACTGTAGTAAACTCATACAAGGGCAAAAAGCTGGTGGCTTACATATAGTAATATTCATATTTGAAGGGGGTGCAAAATGATTATTTGTTAGCCAAATTAAAGCGGTGTAATGTTAAGAGAAGTGAGCTTGTGACTTGAATCTAAACACTGTGTGATGTGATTCAGTAATGAGTGGCCCTAGTTCCACAGAAATCAGCAAAGAATAAGAAATCAGACCTACAAATCCAACCAAGCTTGGCCAATATGGACACTGGTAGTTGCTTGAGTTGATGGACCAGTGTCCATACACGACTGTGGGCAAAAAAGTGCAAAAACAGATACATCAGTCCTCCCAAAAATGAATGTGAAAGTATACCAATGCAGTTATTCTCCTTTTCCACATTGTGTCAGATTTACCAAAACAATGCGTAGCGCTCATTTTTAAAGTGTGAAGTCTCAGAACTGTGTACTGACACTGCCAGAGTGAAGACGCATTTTTTTCCTGGAAGTCTTCCTCAAAGTTCAAGTCAGAAGAAATGCTTGTTGTGACTTCCAGTAAATGCTTCTGTGATGTGGCGGTGGCTTGTGTAAGTTGCACAAATCAGAGATGCCAAACAAAAAAAAATAAGAGCTAAACCTTGTTTGATGAGTCAAACATGGTGTGGAAAATGAGAAAAACTACCTTGTGCAGGGTTTTGGTGAGCACTGATGCAGTCAGTGTTGTCCCACTTTTGATGATAGTGAAAAACGTGCAGTTTTTCAGACAGCAACTCCAAAATAACATGCTCAGCCAAGCATTTAGAGGGCAATCTTTGATATTTGACCATTTTTGATATGGTGCTCCCAGGAGTGTGCAACAAAAAAAAAAAAAAAAAAAAAAAAACTTTGGTCTACATATGGCAGCCTCCATGGGCCCATTTTACAGATAATTGTGATAAAAGCTACACACATTAATCTGCAGTGGTTATTGGTGTAATAATCACTAATACATACCACTTTTCTTTTTTTTTGGCTAAAAAATGTGCTACATCCACACAGTTTGAAATCTCACCACATATCTGGTCTTCTTTCTCAAGAAAACATCATCCCTTCATTCATATTTATTCTGAAACCCCACAAAACTACTGCAACATTTTAAAAAGTGCATATTGCAGTTTTACTTAACTATGCAAGTAAAATTACAAATGTATCACCATTCTGAGTTTGTATCACTAGTTTGAGCTATATGCATTGAAACAGATATTAAAACAATAGGCCTTCTCTGTTTATCAGGAACACAAAGACTACATAACCACATCCGCATGTGGTCTCATTCATGTACACACCTGAGATTAGCCCACCTGATCAGCCTCCAACTTCCTAATAATAAAACCATCACACAACTATAACTCATATAAAATTCTACCTCAGTGATGTTGTATTATTGTCAAGAGATGATTTAAGTCAACACACAAAGCACTCAACAACAGTTAAAGCTAAACAACATCACCACTGAGCAACAGGAAACCATGTAGCATTTTAGCTAGCAGACGACATAAACACGCAGTGAAAAGCCAGTTTTCTTACCTTTAAGCAGATGAAATAGAGGCGTTCCGTTGCGTTTAGTGTTCAGGAATCTTTGGGCTTCTTTGTGCAACTAAAACTAAGTTTTAATGTTCACTTTTGTTGGTGTTTGACATGAAATTTGATGTCAAACTGAGAAACAGGCTGACCGGATACGTTTAAATCGCGCGCATGTTTTTTAACGTCGCTTAATTACGACCAAACATGACAGCGACTCCTAGTGGAGACACGGGAAAGTGCTTCTAACTTTATCTTAGCAAAACACTGCAGGAGTAGTGACGTTATCATAAACTAAAATTACAGATTAATCACATTTTTTATTCTTCTTCTTCTGTTTTAAAGGCGTACGCATCCGTATTGTTGCATTAACGCCCATCCACAATTTTTGTTCCCAACAATCTTGAAGAAACAACATTTGTTATTTAGCACACCGGCGAACTCGCCTTCAGGATTGGACTAAACCATTTTGCTCTTTAGAGGGGAGATAAGAGCCCCATAACATGTTTGGATGCAAAGCTCAGTCAGTCAGTCTATTTTTTTTCCAGTCAGTATTGTTTTAATTATGAAATTACTTATTTAGAATTTGAAAAGTGCAGACAAGAATGAAGTTTTCATTGCCGCGTTTAAAGACCCCTCCCCACGATAGTCCTGAGTAGGCAGTTCCACTATTCCCCAAAAAGACACCCAAGTCCTGACTTAATATGTTAAGTTTTATTTTAAGTAAATATACCGCCCACATTACACTAATGAATGGTAAATAATATAATAAATAATATGATGTTTAATAATTGAAATATATTAATAATTGAATAATGCGATATGTTAAATTTGAGCAAAAAAAAAAAATAGAAAACACAAAATTATTTATCTACTTTCTGCTAGTAAGTCAGACTTGTTAAAAAAAAAAAAAAGAGCCCATTTTACACATCAGATCCAGTTTATTAGTCATAGCCCTATGTGAAAACTTTGTGGCTGTGGAGGGAGCTGTACAAAATCAGGGTAATTGCCACTTATGAAATCACAAGATTTATTTTGGCTGAATGCTGAAAATTGGAAAACTAAAGAACTAAAAAGCCACTAAACAATTCCTAGAACTTTTTAGTTCATTCAGCTCCCCTTAACTTCCAGGAGCAGCTTTTGTTTTCAACTGCAAGTCAGTTTGCTTGGTTTGGAGTTCTTCTGTTATCCTTGTGAAAAAATGATCAATGCTGCTTTAACAAGCTTCTCACAATAACTGAAAGGACACTGAAAAATCAGTTGCCTTTCATTGGTAAAGACAAAGAAAGCCTTTATGTGAAGATGTACAAATTCATTTTTACACAGGAACCATCAGGATTCATGATGAAAGTGTTCTTATGAGAAACACTGGCACTAAGAGTACTGCTGCCATGAGACGGAAGCCACCAATCATGTAGACCATGGCTTCTTTATGTACTATAATTATAACAAGGTGTCAGTTAATTGGACAAGGATATATTGTTTAAACATAGTACCTTTAAAGCTTGAAGCAGCCCTGAGTTTTAGTCCAATGCAGCTACAGTGTAATACTGAAGGATGTAAAGGTAAACAGCAAGAATTAATAGCAGGGGAGTGTTTATATATTGTAATAAATGGGTATGACCCATTCCACCCCCAGGCCTGAGACAATACACTGAGTCTGTCGTTTCACCATAAAAGAACCAGTCTCACTCTGATATAAATTTATTGGAGGGTTGTAACATTTTACAGCCTGTACTCTGTCCTGGATATTATCATATTTGCTCATAGCTGTTGCATTTATGATCCTGGAAGATGTGTTTTTACCACGGACAAGCTATCAGTCTATCATTATTTTAATTACCGTTTTAATTCGTGTTCATAAAAATTGCAAACAACAAAGAAGTAGAAGGCTTCCTGTACAGTACATAATTTATGAGGAGATACAAATGCATGTATGAGAAAGATGAGTTTGCAAGTTTGTTCTTGCTTGAGTACATGCTTAAAAATAATAAGGCTACCTTTGGTGCAGAGGAAGATGGTATCCTGTTTGCTGTTTAATCCTCTCTGAGTCACTATCAGAGCATCAGGACCATGTGGCCTTTATCAGTCTAGACTACTTTATCACTTAGCTTATTCACAGATCAACAAATCAATTTGTGGTGAAAAACAAAAACAACAAAAAAAGTGAAAATCGAAGATATGAATACTCTTGTTTTCATGAAGTTATTTATTTGAGGGTTTCCCTACAGACCGCCTTTCACTGATAAAGAATACAACAGCAAACCTGAATCCTGCAGAGGATTCACACTGCAAGGGGAGCTTGATTAATGAATAATAGATTTATGTTTTCAATTAACTGTGTTGTTTGAAGTGTTTTGTGATCATCTTAGACTGACAGGCTATAGTTTAATACAGCAAATGTCTCGTGCATATATTGGTTAAAAAGTGAAAAAGCCATTTTTTCAGAGGTGGAAAAACAGGAAATAAAGGGCTTGAAATTGGAAATCTAACACGATTTGAGATGCTAAGAGGAAACATCTCTCTTCTGATGCCTGATAGACTGGATGAGCATGGGGAGGGGGTCTGTGTTAATATGTGTGTATGCATGCATACATGCATCCGTGCAAGCAGAAAGGGTGTTTTAAGAGGAACCCAAGGGTAATTTGTGTTTGCAGCTTTAAGGCAAAGACCCAACATGAAAAAATTATGATTATTACATCCAAGCTGTTAATTGAAGATTGTCAATATACCCACCTCATGAAACATATAATCTCCCTCCTACACAGAAACTAATGAATGCTGAAATTTACAGATCATGCAGATGTGTTGTGACACTTTATATGAGTGGCATTCAGCTCTTATTGCTCAACCTCTACTTCAGTAGAAACTGCACTTAGCTTTGCCTGAGAGGAATATTTGAAATTCTAGTGTAGTATGCATGAAAGGGAAAAGAAATGATGCCTAATGTATATGAATGGGAGCCACGTTCAGGTATTTCACACCACATGCCCTGACAGAGGGGAAAAAAAGAATAAGTCGTCAACTCACATTGAAATTCATATTGTATCCCTGGCTGGAGCTCAGCCCATTTTCTCCAGTGTGCTTTTGCTATGAGCCATACAATAGTGAAGGAGACATCTAATGAGGCAGGAGGAAAATATTAAGAGGAAAATCCTTAAAGTCAGGAGTTGGCATATTCAATGGCCGGTCACTAAATTCAGTGAGAAAATCTTTTGTTGAACCTTTTGGAGAGAAATGGCAGGAAAAGAGAGACTGGGTGAGTGAAAGAGATGAGATGTGACAATGTCAGCTTTGGTCAGTCTGCCTACGCGCCATGAGTGAATATAAGAGCCGTGAGAAGAAGATGGACAGGACGGGAAGGTTCACACACACACAGAACAGTATGTGGGCAGCAGATGGTTCAGAGGTCACTTTAAGACCCCAAAGTTTGCTTGTTCCAAAATCTGACCAATACAAACTCTCTATTCCTTCAACAGCTTCTGTCGAGATGCTGTAAGAGCTGAGATACGTTTAGGGCTGCATATTGATGCTGGTACCAAACCTGAGATTTGACTTTAATACATTTTTTTGTTTGTTTGTTTATTCAGCCAAGTTAAAAATCTGCTCTAAAATGGATGGGTATTTGAATTACAGTATGACCATTTCCACTTAAAACTACTTGAAATTTTGTAGGATAATGATGATTTTCCGTTATTTTACGTGTTGCAGTAGAGATGCTGAGATATCATATTAACGGGGTTCATTTCTGATGTGCTTGATGAGTTTCTCCTTGAAATCTTCAACAATTTTTCTGTTTTTTTCTGTCACTGCACTGCTGATGTATCCTGGCAAAAGTGAATATTACAGCCCGTATGATTTTTTGGTGAACATGAAGCTTTTTTTTTTTTAGTTTATGTGCACAACCAGTACTTCAAACAAATGCAGGACAGGCGTTGCAGCCATCATGTTTCCACACACGCATAGCAAATGTCAAGTATAATCCTGGCCTCTGACTGTTCTGCTCCTCACCACAAGATGATCTGCATCATATTCTGGATCACACCGGATCCAGAAGAAGGATTTATTTGTTTGTTTGTCTGTTTATTAGCAGGATGCTGACAATGAACATTTGATTTGCTGGCATGAAATGTGGAAAGTTGATGTAAAATGCTTAACACAAATACGGATAATTTCTAATGCTGAGGCTTTTACGGTAGGGGTGTGGGTTTATTGGGGATTTTGTTGGCCTTGTGGGGTCTCAGAGTGCTTTCTTGTTTAGTTTTTATGAGGAAAAGAACATTTGCTGGCTCTAGCTTCACAAATATTTAAATATAAATTGGGATTTTTTAATTGTTGTTCAGACAAAGTAGAATTTGCAGATATCACCTTGGGCTCTGACAACATACACAAAACTGCAGCACAAACTGTAAACCACGTCTCCTCTTGACATTGGCACAAACATTTAACCAAACATCTGTTTGCAGGCAAAGATCAGCTTCCCTCTGTCTGTGCATCTGTAATTAGATGAAATTACAAACCGGCTTCGCTCACATGAAAATTATCTCTGGGCTGTTTGTTTGATGACTCACAGCTCATTTTAAATAGTCTGAAAGCTGCAGCCTTCATGATTTCTCAGCCTGCTGAATTTCTGCTCCGGTGTCACATTTGTCTCTTATGTATGATCAGCATCGCACACAGGAATCATTGTGCCTGGCTATATACTGCCCCCTACTGGACAAACTCAGCCTGTCCACCCTGACACTGCAGAATGTGATGGAAATAATCCTAATATCTTGGCAGAATATGAGCTAAAGCCCCTGGTATCCACTTTAAAATAATTGAATTCTGCTATTCAAGATGACAAATCCACACAGATAATTTAGCAGAGTTAATAAAAGTTGGAGTTAAAATATTTGAAGCTGATAAGTAATTATTGCTGAGTTTATCCTCACAGAGCTGATGCAACAGTTCACAAATGTTTCATTAAATTTGAAGAGTGTAACCTAACAGAAAAAGTGTTATACTGTTGATTTTTACAAGTTTAACTAACAGTGAGAATTTTGCCTTTAGTGCTGATAAATAATAAAACCTGGACAGTTTGGACAATCTCAGCATTTCCTTCAGCTTCAGCAAAATTAGCCTTCAGCTGAGCTTATCTTTTGAAAATGTCTCTTTGACGGACATTGGAAGGCAGTTTTTAAATCTCAAATATTGTCTTTTCATACAAAATTCACCCTAAATCCATGTTGGTCAGTTGGTACCTTTCACAAGAGGAACACCAGTGCCATCGCCTGGGCTCACCGTGGAAATTACTGCTGATCTGACTCAATTATTGAATTTACAGGTTTTGTTATCCCATCCAAAGCTAGGTCGCTCAGTTTTGGAAACATTCTGTCCTTGATTCCACAGTGCATGAAGTTTCAAGGACAATGCCTCAGGTAAGGCTGGAAATTGGTTTTATTTTAATGAAGAAGATCAAAGCTGCTGATGCTGGCATTGATACATTTCCCCCTAAAATTACAGTTTAGATTTAGTTGCCAGCTCAAAACTGACTTTAAGAGCCTTTTATGAGGCCAGAAGGAGGAGGAGGAGAAATGGGCTTCATGGGGAGCCTCAGTCAGCGATCCAGCAGATGCTCATAAGATACAAGAACATATTTATTTGTTGTCTGGGTGTTTTCAACTTTTCCTGATTTACTCTAAGTTCTCTATTCTCCATTATCTCTCTGTATCCTCATTTCGGTTTAATGATCATTTCAGCTCATTTCTAGCATTGTGTTTTCTTTCCTCAATTTCTCTTCTAAGTATCATGACATTTATGTATCAAACTTGCTTAAAACAGATCTTACTTGGCTCAGTTTTTGCTGTTATGAAATCATGCATACCAATGTTAGGGCTCATTATTGTAAAAATGTGGGACTTTTCAAGGTTTACTTTTGAATAATTGCCAACAATATGATAGAATAAATCAAGACCAAAAAAGTCTGAGTGGAAATCATATTATCAAAATTACATTTACAGCTCAAATCCTTCATTTAAATGTTTTTTTTTTTAACTTTCATAAACACATACAGACCCTGATAAGTGTCTTTGGGAATTTTACAATTTAACTATAACATAACATGAATAATGCAGTTTACAACTCTTTAACAACCAAATTTGAGGGATCTTTGTCAAAAACAGTTGCCTATGTTATATGTTGATGTAAAACACTAGTATCAGCCAATATGTCATCAAATTTTTCTAACTTTCAAATACTGATTTCAGTATTGGCTGCAAAAAAATCTGTTGATCTCTAATAAGCAGCATGTTGGTGTTGACTCTCCATTTTTATTTCAGGAAGCTGTTTTTGCTCTAGATGATGTCGTTTACTGTAAAATGCAGTTAACAATGCCCTCTTTTATCAGGAAAATCTGTTTAAATAATACTTAGGTATCTACATCGATCAACAGTTATCTTCCAAACATCACATTCAAAATCTTGTTACTAAGCTTAAAGTAAAATTAAGCTTCTTTTTCAGAAACAAGATCCTGCTTCTCCTTCCAGGCAAGGAAATATCTTGTATCTGCAACATTCCTGCCTGTATTAGACTATGGAGACCTTTTATATATGAATGCTTCTGCCTAATATCTAAAAATTCTGGATTCTGAGTATAAATAACTTACACACATTGTATGCCAAGGGGATAAAATGACAGTTTTTCTAACCGGTAATATTCTGCCATTTGCTTCACTGCCACTATGAAACTTTAATTTCCCCCAGTAGGTTCAATAAAGTTTATCTTCTTATTCTTATATTCATGCATTATTTAGAAACGTGAACAGGAAAATAAAAATAATGAAAAACGTACATTAAAGTTGTTAAGAAAGATAACCGGATTGGAGATTAATGGATCCAAAATTAAGTAAAAAAATGTAGAAAAGGGACAAATAATTGTTAATTTTGGCATAAATTTGGCTTCTGGAGCTTTATCTGAACATGCACGGTGTTCTTTATTTAGCATATTTTACTTACAACAAAGGCGCTCCCACTGGCTGAGTTTCATCTACAAATCCCTTCCTGGCCTCGTCCCTCTTTACCTAAGTACATATCTAGCCAAAATCCAAAGTCAGTATGGTCTCCGCTTTCATGATAGTTCCTTGGTAAGGACAGAATGGGCAAAAAAGCTTTTAAATATGACGCGTCCTCCACATGGAACAATCTACAACAGGACTTGAAACTAACTGACTTAACGACTCTTGGGGAATTCAAATCAATCAAAAAAACAAAAAAAAAAAAACNAAAAAAAAAAAAAAAAAAACCAACTCAAAAATCTAAACAAAACCCTCAAAAATCTAAAAAAACTCAAAAATCTAAAAAACAGGAAATGGGCACCATTGGTCTTTGTTGTTAGACCTGTCAGGATGAACACTGCCGGTAGCTGTATTTTTTGGAGAATCTCCTTGCTGTGAGTGCTGTCTGTGTTACGCTGTATTTATTGTGGTTTGCTGTTGTTTCTTCATGCTGCCGTCTTGGCCAGATCTCTCTTGGAAAAGAGATTTTTATCTCAATGAGACCTATGGTAAAATAAAGGTGAAATAAAAAGTAAAACAATAAATAAATTTGTCCCTTTAAATTGTGCATTTTGATTGATTGAAAACCGGTAAAACGTGAGCTACTCTTCAGGAGCGAATGGCCTATTATAAGAAAGCATAAGGAAATTATGTACGCTGAGCTTCATTTTGACTCCAAGAACGCTCAAAGAAAACCTGGCATCACTTAAAGAGGATCTAAAAACTTGTCAGCGGTAAATACAGTCAGTCCTGGCTCATCAAGATCGCATCATTGCGACATTTCAAGTGTCACGAGTGCTGAAGCTGTTACCGGCCTCTTCAGCGGCTCACATTAATCTGCCACATTTTCCTTCCACTCTTCATTTTGACAAACAGGATGTGAACCGAAGCCTCCCACGCAGTAAACAGCCGACACTGAGCTGCAGCTGGTGAAGGGAGATATTTACTGTGTGTTTATACCTCATGAATTCTCAAACAGCAGTTGCCAACAGTCTGCTCTTCTTCTACAACCAGAAAAATGCAGCCAAAACTAAAGAAGGGCATCATGTTTGTTTGTTTTTCAGACCAGAAAATGAGGAATGACAGCCTGGTAATAATCTGGCTCAAACCGGGCCTCAGATCACGGCGCTGGGATGTCAGTTTGAAAAGGACTCCAACACGGATGTCTGAGCTCATTTGGCCATGTAGGCTGCGACTTCCTTCTCCAGGCTCTGAGCGAAGCGGTGGTTGAGGAAGAGGAGCTGCCCGTGAGGAAGCAGACGGCTGAGGAGAACGTCGATGCGGTCGCTCTTCAGCAGAACCTGGAAGACAAATACTGCAGTTGAAAAATTAGTTTTTCACTATTACAATTAGTTAAAGATTGTAAACAAATACAACATGTAAGTCTGCAATCTTGTTTCATTAATACTGCTTTTTTTTTTTTTTTTTTNTTTTTTTTTTTTTTTTACTGCCCATTACATGTAATGAGGTTCCACTAAGGACCATTTGGCTCTTCTGAACATATTTCCTTTAATGCAGAGTTACAGCTTCAGCCATGTCAGGCTAAATAAACTTTAACATAACTGATTTCAGTGTAATGACGCCTTTCAAAGTACAAGAAGCTTTATGTGGTTACAGTATTATTAAAGCTGCAGCAGGTAATCCTTTCATGCAAAAACAAAGGCTTTTCCCTTTCTCATCCCTTTATTCCTGCATCAGAAACTTGCCAGCAGCGAGCCTCACATAGCCAGAGCTCCATCTCATTAAACTTGCAGAGTTTTAGAGAAATCCAAGCACAAACAAAGAGAGTAAAAGGGTGGAGAAAAAATAAAGCTGTTAGGTGTTGTTACACTGCTGTAAAACTGACCAGAGGCGCCGTTTGTGGAGGCAGGTTCGTTTGAACTCGCAGTCAATCAAACGGCTGCCTCAAGACTTCCAAAGGTACAAATGAGATTTTCTCCAAAACTCCATGGGCATGATGAGACAGCAGCCTGCCTACACGAGATAAACAAAGAGCTGGCTACCAGCAGTTTGCTGCTGATGTCTCATTTTGACACAGATGATATCATCATGCCAGCTGTGAAGGATTTTTTTTTGGAGAACGAGAAAAGGACTTCTATGAAACTGGGATATAATCCTTCCTGAGCTGTGTTGAGTTGGAAGGAGATAATGTTGAAAAATAAATTAACTACAGGGCTCAGAACTTATCAATTAACCCATGTAACACCTTAGCAAAGGCCTGAGACGTCTGTGTGGCGTGTTGCGATCACCTCACTTCCGGGCCCCAGCATGTGCAGGTGCTCCAGGCAGTGTCGCGTCAGGTTTCGCAGGGTTCCCTCGGCCAGCAGAAGGTTCTCGTGGGCCTCGCAGACCAGCGTGAAGCCCAGACGCTGCACGCCTAGCCACAGCGCGCTGACCTCCGCAGAGAAGAGGTCACCGGCTCTGAGCCTCAGCACCCCGCTGTCAGCCTCCTGAAGGACCAGCGCCTCCTCACCCGCCATCACCTCCACCAGCGCCCGGCCAGAAGCCTCCCGGGACAGACAGGCAGCACTCCGGACCTGCCTGATCCAGAGAAACCAAACGGGAAGTTAGAGATGCACCAGCTGGCTGCAGACTTTGACTGGTTTATTACCAGTCTGAATCCAGTATCAAATCCATTTATTTAATCTCAATCCTTTCATCTCCCTTACTGAATCTATTTAGGTTTAGCTTTTCAACATTTTACGTTGATCTCCAGCCAATACTGTAGGAAAAATTAAATAAAATAAGACTAATGGATTCCAGATTCACCAGCTAATTATAAAGGTAAAATAAAACGAGAATAAATAACAAATACTTAAATAATAAATGTTAAAATAACATATTTTGCAAAGCTGGTTGGAGAAATAATTAATTTAACTGTGTGGTCTGGCCTTTAGCAGCCTTTTCCTCCTCACCGCGCCACCAACGTTAACTTCTCCTTCTGGAGGAGTCGTCTCTCCTCCGGGTTCAGCTCTCCGTGCGGACCGGACTGCAGACTTTCATCTGGACCGAAAACACGGGAGTAAAGCACACGGCTGTCCCCGGAGCCCAAATCGTTTACCGGGCAGATAGTGTGGATCAGGAAACAGCGAACCATGTTCTCATGTGTGGATGAAATACATAGAAAGTGTCTTATTTATCACTAAGTGTTTACTTTACCGACATGATTCTGGTTTCTCTTCACTTCCGCGTTGGTCATGTGACCGTTTCCAGCCGCTTTTTTTTTTAACCACTAGGTGGCGGTCGTCTTTCTTAAATAAACAGTAACTCCCCAAAAACGCGTCTAGAGGTCATGTGTAAAAAAAAAAAAAAATGTGGGTTAAAAAAAGAAAGAAAGAAAGGTCGCCCCAAAGGGGACATGGAAGAAAAAAAATATTAGTTGGAGGTTAAAAAAAAACAAACAAGGACAAAAAAACTGGCCTTTTTTTCCACATTTTTTCTTTTCTTTTTTCTTTTTCTTTTACCTACAATTGATTTTTTTCTTCCATGTTCCCTTAGAGGTGCCCTTTTTTTAACCCAAATTTATTTATTTATTTTTTCATTGTTTCATTCATTTCTTTTATTTATTTTTGTTTGGTTTTTTTTTACACACGACCCTTTAACTGCAAAATAATGAACTTTTGTTGTGTCATGAATTTTCCCTCACGCTGACCATTACCTCTTGATTTTCCCCCTTAAACATCCCTATAGCATACTTTCAATTGAAAACAAACTTCTTTATTGGGAAACTCTTTATTATTGTTATAAACTTTATTGTGTTTTTTTTACTTGACCTTTGCACCTTTGAAGCATTTTTATTTTGAATGCATTCACTGTTTTTATGTTGACACCTTGATTTCATTGTTTCACGCCTCATTTACCATCTTTCACTCAATGACCAGAGAGAAACTGAAGGACAAACCTGCAGAAGACTTACCTTAAACAAAAAAATAAGTTAAAAAGTCACACTTCAAATTTTGATATAAATCTGTTGCAGGTTGCTGTTGACTTTATCTTTATTTATTTATTTATTTATTTTATTATTTTATTTTTTCCTCTTGTATAGTAAGGTTTTGTAGGGAGTTTTTCCTCGACTTCACAAAGAGCTTGGCTGAATAGGAAACCATTAATGTGTGAGCCTGTAAAGCCCTTTGAATCATTGTATGTGATATCAGGCTACACAAATAAACTTGTCTTGACTTATGCAAATAGATTGCATATTGCGTACTTATGTGTTATGACTCCATTGAAGTAAACTAAATTTAATGCTAAATTTTGCTGACATAAATGCATATATGAATCTTTTTCTAGAAAGCAAATCAATCCATTTGTCCTGCACATTTAGCCTGTGAGAAATTCTCATTTCTGGCTCTGTACTGTTAGTCTTGCATCAGGACACAACAGCCACTGGATACAGATGTTTTAGTGGAGCAAATGTGTGTTAATAGACAGCAGCAGAAGTGGATGAAAGGAAAGATTGAGGTTGAATAATCTGGGAGTGTGCTGAGGTCCCTGCAGACAAACAGAGGCAGCTGCTGCTCCAACAGCTGCTGCTGGTCACGCTTAGAGGCCCTGCTGGCTGTGCGTGTGTGTNGTGTGTGTGTGTGTGTGTGTGTGTGTGTGTGTGTGTGTGTGTGTGTGAAGAAGCAGCAGTTATGGAGGGAAAGAAAGGAAACATTCACTCTGCTTTGTTAACATTCACTCTGCTGTCCTGTTAACCCCTGAACCCTCCGCCCTGCACCAGCCTGCTGAGACCAAAACCGTATTAAAAAAAAAAAAAAAAAANAAAAAAAAAAAAAAAAAGTGATATTTCAGCTTCTTTGTTGGATTTCATCATTTTTGGATGAAAACTCTCGCTGACATTCTGCTTGTTTCAGGGCAACTATAACCAGCAGGATGAAAGCAGCTACTGAAGCTTTTCATCTCAGAAGGTTTAGATGTGAACGCTCATATTTAATGATTAGCCCAAACTGGTTTCAAAAAGGTGTAAATGAGAGGGATTACTGCAGTATTTGTAGGTAATAATTAACCAAAGTCCAGGTGTCTGTTCAATATGAAAGTAAAGCCACGTTAACAAGACAGTAATGGAAGAAATACTCAAATCCTTTATGTATGAAAAAGTAATAAAGCAACAATGGAAAAAATAAATAAATCTCCTCTTTTCAGAATTCTATCTAATAAAAATATCTAAAATTGTACATGAATGCTGGAAAATTGGAGAAACAAGTTTTTTCTTTCACCCAGGTACAAAATGTCATGGATTTCAGGGAAGTTTAGTTTTCCTGGAAAGCATGAATTTGCGTGCTCTCAGGTTAAAGGATTACATGTTGTGTCATCATACAAGGTTTTAACCTGACAACTGCAACTTGTTATGAATTTATGTATTATTTAATGTTGAAACTAATGTGAGCTGGTATAACTACAGAAAAATGTAATGGAGTAAAAGTAGAAAAGCTCTGAAGTACATTGAGTACTTGAGTAAATGTACGATCTGAATTTCAGATTTTTAATATGTTGTGTTGCTGCAGCAGCTTCATGTAAAAGATCAAATTTTCAATATGACGCTTCAGATTTTACTGGAAAAGCAGTGTGTGAAGGCCATGCGGCCGCCCTGTGACCAAACCAGACAAGTATGAGACGTGTGTGATTTTGTCCTGTGAGTCACACTTCTTCCAGCAACAACAGGATGTGGTGAAGCGAAGGGCAACCAGCCAATCACACGCAGCGTGACGGCGAAGCCCGGGACATTGAAAGACAGGAAATGACAGAAAACAAGTGGCGACTCAAATATTTTTTTTGTCTGCTCTGCATTCTCTGCACGGGGAGAAGGAAAACATCCTCAGCTTATGGCAGAATCATCACACAAAACTAGAATGTTGCTTTAAAGGAGCAAACCAGTGATTTTGCACATTTGAGGCCAATAAATACAATTTGCATACATGTTATGTTATTGCCAAACATTTACCAAAACATGCTAGAGCAGTACATAAAATTGTTTTTCTACCATTAGTTTCAGTTCATTTGAAGTATGGGATTTTTTTTTTAATCTTTTATTTTTTTATTTACTGCTACATAACGTAACATACAGTGTGATCCAAAAGTCTGAGACCACTGTGAAAATGCTTCTATTTTGCATTCTTTCTGAATTTAATACATTTTTCATTCCAAATGATATCATCTTAACAATTAGAGTGAAAAGTTGAATCTTTGAAAAATGTACATGAATGTCAGAATATCTTAGTATTTGGTACATTTGCTTTAATGACAGCATCACTCCAGCTGGCATGGACTTTACGCAAAACTTGATGATCCAAGTTATCCTAGCATGATTTAACAATGTTCCAAAGAGCTTCTTGTCATGTCAGACTTTCTGATTATTTCCACATTTACACGGAAAACATCAGATTTTCTATGTGGTCTCAGACTTTTGGACCCTTCTGTACATGCATGTTGTATATGTTGGGGTCAAACAGGCAAGATTACCAATATTGTCCTTTAAGAAAGTATCAGTTGAATCCAAGTTTAGAAAACAGAGGACAGTTTTAATTCAGCTCTTTGCTGTAAATTAGTCTTTAGACGTTAAACGCTGGGATGCAAACAGAAGCCTGGCCGCTCCTTTCTACAGCCACAAAGCCGCTGGGAAACTGCTGGATTTCAAACTTTGGAAGGCTGCCTGCAGGAAGGAGGCGTGGTTTGGTTTCTAACTCTTCTATCAGCTCCGTCACGTGTTTGCAGCACGTGGCTCACGGTTCTTCTCTTCTCTCCAACAAAACCTCCTGTCAGGACACGTCAGGGGAAAGGCCGTGCCCTCCAGCAACACACCCCCGCAGAAAGGAATGTGTGTGTGTGTGTGTGTGTGTGTGTGTGGGCACATGCTGGAGCTTACAAACTACTCCCTGGTCTTCTGGAGGGAGAATTTGAAAAACAGGAACTTCAGAGCAGAAGACCAAACAAAAAAGAATCCAAGTTAAATGTGAAAAGCGCAACAATTTATTGCCAAGAGACAAACCGGTAAATTAGCAATATAGGTATTATTGCTGGATATTTGCTTATTGCTGATGTAATAGTGTAAATGTTAGATATGCAAAAAGGATTTGTAGTAAATGAATGTTTGAAGACGCTGGATGAGTTTGGCCTGATCTGAAAGCCGCTAACAGATTTTAGCCTCATCAGCTGTTTTTTGAGAAATACCGCAAAGCTCGAATAAGAGCTACTGTTGAACAATTTGATGTATTCTGATGTCAATAATTTAAAGGACCATACAAGTGATTTTGCATGCACGTTACATTACTGACAACCACTTTCCAAAACAAAAAAAAAAACGTATTTTAATTTTACTGAGGTTTTTTTTTTTGTCATCTTTCCTAATCTTTCGAAGTCAAATGTTCTGGTGATACACACCTTAAAATATCAATGTTTCGCCTTCTAACACGTATGATTGCAGAAAGTATGGTGGTTTTAATTTCTCAGTAAAAGCCGTCTTCTCCTGGGACTATTTTCCCTGGCGGAGACGTACATTTTCTTCCGTGCAGCTTCATGTTGGATCAGTTAAATTAAGTAACTTCAATAAAAAATAAGGACTATGTTTGGTTTGCTGTGATGGATTATTATCTCCAGCATATTTCAAGTGTCTACAAGTTGATTTTTATAGCTTAGAGGATCATACCAGCCATTTTGCATGTTTAAACCTAATATATTCAATTTTCATACAGGTAACGTTACTGACAATCATTTCCCAAAGCATGCTACTGGAACGGTGAATTAAAAATGTTTTTCCTACCTTCCAGCCCTCCATTGGTTTCAGTTCATTCTGCTATTAAAATCAACTTGTTGATACTTGAAACATTCTTGGGATAGGTAATCCATCATCACCAACAAGACGTGTATTCAGGTTTTTTTTAGAAGTTACGTAATTTTAGCGTTTAAGCGCAATAAAGAGGTAATGTATGCCTCCACCGGGGAATATAGTTCCAAAAGAAGACCTGCGTTTATGGAAAAATTTAAATGATCGTGACTTCATAAGGCTGCGTAACTACTAGCAGGAGAAACATGGATTTTTAAGGTGGGTGTATCGCTTGAATATTTGATTTTGAAAGATTAAGAGATTTTGCAAAATATCAGGAAAGCTGAAATACGGTTTTATCCTTTAGGAAATGACTGTCAGTAACGTAACATGTATGAAAATTTAATATATTAGGCTCAAACGTGCAAAATGGATGGTATGGTCCTTTAACAGAATGACCTGAACCCAATGGCAGTCTGAAAGGTAGGGAAAACAACTCCAAAATTTACCACTGCACTAGCACGTTTTGGAAAACTGTAACATAATGTGCGGGTTGTATTTATTTTGTGTGTATTTAACATTTTTCTTAACTCAAGTTTAATTAATATTCAACTAAATTTGTGAATGTTAGTCAAAATTTATTATCTTTAGTTTTATCATCCTTGACCGACTGAACTTTCCTGATGCTGCACAACTCTTGTAACCAAATGTGAGGAATGCTAGCCAACACAGCCACTTTTATATTTATATAAAAAATATAAGCAATATTGTTATTCTATCATTCTTATGCTGAATTATCTGATACTGGCCTAAAAATCCCAGATCTGATGTAGAAGATAAACCTGATACCACATCCACTGAAAAGCAGATTCAGTAGCTTAAAAAAAATAAAATAGATCACATTATGAAAATTAAAAGCACATTAGCTCTTTAATTCCGCTGCTGCCCCACGAGCTCGCACCCAAATTTAACCCCAGTCTTTCTAAAGCAACAGTGGCTCTGCAGAGGGGAAGACATTTTATCTGTGAATGAAGGATTCAAAGCAAAACAGAAGGCTTTTTTCACTCAAAATCCTCTCACACTCGCTGACCTGCAGCATTAGAAAAATCTCACTGCAAAGTTAACAGGTAGAAATTTTTTTCACAAAGTTTAGCGACTGAGCAGGCAGAAAGAAGCACCGAATCAATCTTATATAAACTGTCTTTAAATGTCCAATTCTGTACTGAAGACTTGCATGTTGGAGGATTTAGCGGCAGGCAAACGTTTCCAACCAATCACAACGTCTAAATAATCGGGTCAACATAAATCATGAAAAANAAAAAAAAAAAGAAAAAAAAAATTTATAAAAAAAAAGGAAAAAAAGCATTATATTTAAAAGAAAGCACCTCAGACATTTTAAATTAAGTGCTTTAAAAGGCAGAACACTAATACAAAATGAAAATGCTTGCAGCGGGAAGCAGGAAGAGGATCTTGAGATTTGCAGTGCGGTTTGGTTAAATTGTGAAGTTTTGCATTTCTGGCAGTGATTTATGCTGCAAACAGAGACATAATAAAACCTTTAAAACAGGAAGTAGGTCCAAGTGGTTTCAAAAACACCCAATTTCTTCAAACCTCCTTAATAAAATCGGTTTACTGCACAGTTCACGTCGTTCCCGCTTTGATTTTGCAAAAATATCTAAACTTTGCTATAGTTAAATGAAAGTTGGGGACTTTATTAAAACTCTGGCCCTCGGGTGGCATCCCAAAGCTGTTTCCTCTTCGGTGGGGTTTGAGGCAGTGTGTGTTTTAGTGGTAGTTTGGAAGGAGGAGGGGCTGGGCGGGGGCAGGGGGCGGGGCTCATAACTTCTTCAGGCGGCTGTACATGTCTCTCTTGCTGCGCTCCCCGGCCCAGGTGCGACTCTTCAGGCGGAACTTCCTCAGGTCCTCCTTGAAGTCCTGGTGGTGCATGGGCCGGTAGGACTGAGGTTCACACTGAGGCTGAGCAGGAAGAGAAGAGTGAGATGAGTCACGCATCCAGAGTTTCCTTCAACCAGCGTCATGAGACACAACTGACCATATCTTTAAAACAAAACCCGCCGGAGGGTTTGAAAGGCATGTTTTCTTTAAACAATCGCCAAAATTACACCATTTATCATAGCCAGAAACTTTAAAAATCAAAATTATCGTTGGGTTTTCAAATTTCCGACGGTCCTTCAACTAACTATGTGCGTCTAACACTTACGTAAGGAAACATAACCAATTCTAAGCTTAGAATAGTGATATTTCCTCAAACTCACTTTATTATAAATGTCTCATTTAAAAATTCGCTAAAAAATAAACCCTATGTACAATCCAAATTCTTAAAAAGCAACAAATTCTGCGTTTTTTGCCGCAACTAGCAAACCTGGAGCGCCTGTGTTCTCTTTAACAGTCATGTGACAACAATTCAGCGAGTCATTGGCTGACTGCAGGCTGCAGCAGGCACACTGGGCCTATTGTTTATAAAGATTATAGGTTGTAAAAATCTAAATAGTTCAATATGTATAGTCCCTTGTTTTTAATTTTTTAATTTTATTTTTCCAGTATTGATAACACCTGTGGGCACTTGGAAAAATGTTGTATATATAGATTACATCTTTTTTCAATTTTTTAAAATAAATTATCAAAGAACTTCAACTTACGTTTTCTCTTTTTTTGTGGTTTATGACATTATAACTGTGTTATGCTGCTCAAAAGACATTTTTGAGTTCTTCCTACATACAGCCATGATTGTGCTGCTTCCATAGAGGTGCAGTGAAAAATGAGCCACAGTGAAATAAAAATGTGTCAGGAGCAAAAACCACCCAGAAAGTGCTTGGGGTCCAGAGGGTTAAAACAAACTGTATTAGCGTTTTGAAGGACCAACCTGGAAATGAGGGAAGAACTCTTTGTATCCTCCCTTTAGGATGTAGAGTTCGGGGTAGTGGAGTTTGGGATACTCGTTCATGGCACGGTCCCGCTCCCTGACAAAGCGGCACATGCGAGGACCGCGCTCCGAGGAGAACTCGCAGTGAAAGATGATGAGGATGCGTTGTTCCGGGCAGGACGGTGCGATGGGGGTCTTGAGGAGGAAGTCCTCCACCTGCTTCTCCTCGTGCAGGTTCAGAGCTCCCTGAGACGAGACGGACAACACAACAAATGGCTTTATTTACGAAGCCCAGGGACGGAAACACGGTCCGCTTGAGATAAGACCTCTGAAACGGCACCAGTCATGTTTCATCATGCTCACCTTGATGTGTCCGCCCTCAAACTCGTACGGGTAGCGACAGTCGATGACGATAACACGATCAACTACGTGGCTAAACTGGCCGGACAGAGCTGCCATCATCTGAGGACAGATAACATTTTGTTATCTTCTGCTAATATAACGATTTCTTTTATTTTTTGTTGTTGTTTATTTGAAAAACTCAACATAACAGCGCCTCCGCTCACCATTTCTGAGGTAATGTACTTGAGGTCTTGGTGTTTTCCCTCCACCGTGGGAAGCACGTAAGGCTAAATAGCAAAAATGGAAACTGGATTAGGAAAACAGTTTGATATAATTTAATTACTGGGGAGGAACGGCGGCGTCCTGCTTACCTTGGTGAAATCTCCTATGAGCTCAGTAGATGCGTCCTCGCTGTCCAGCAGCCTCTCGATGTCCGTCTGACAGAAGGACTTGGACCTCTGGAGCAGTGAGCAGCTCTGCATGAAGAGGAGAGGAAGACTTCAGATTCAGAGCTTTACTGTCAAACCATCCATACACAAGAAGACAGGCGGGATGAAATCCTGTTTCTCCAGGACTTCCTGATGCTACATCTAACTTAGAGCACGTAGACGAAACGTGCAGTAACAAGACAAAGAGCACAGAATAGTGCAAAAGAACACGTTTACTGTACTGAAGTAAGAGTAAAAGTCTGTGCAAAGAGTCTGAAAGGCCTTCAGAGGCTCAAGGAGGAAACAAGGTCATTTGAGATTCTTATGCTGCGTTCAACAGACCTCGGAACTCAGATTTTTCCAACTTCTGACTCGGAAAAATGCGTTGGAACGGCACTTGAAGTCAGAGCTCCAGCTGGAAAACTCGGACCAAAATGATCTACGCCGACTTACCGAGTATGATGTCACTCAATATGGCAGCGCCGTGGAAGTGAGCTTTGTGAATGGAAATGATCGGCTAAAAGGCGAATAAAGTATTTTTTCTTGCATGAAATTGAAAGAAAAAGGTCAGAATATATCATCAGGTTAACTATCTATTTGGTATAATAACTGTTTGCCATTGATACGTAAGTGTAAATAATTTCATAATATTACTTCTCTGCACAAAGTTTAATACCCACTGTGATTAATATCATTATAAAACAACACAACCAAACAGTCCTGTAGTCTAACTTTACTTTAGTTAGCATTTATTACTGAGTTTAATTCATTTTACAGTATTTATTGGTGTTCATGCTTTTTTGATTACATTTGGCTGGAACGGTTTGAGGTTGGAAGCTGGAACTTCCAACTGGGAAAAATTTGACTTCAGAGGTCTGTGAACGCAGCATAAGTAACAGGAAGTCCCAGTGGATGTTTGACGAGTAAACAGTCACTTCCACTCAGGAAGCAGCAGATGTTCTGGCCAGAAATGTGTCCTCATGTCTAATTTTACCACACTCTGCATCTCAAAATATCAATATCATCACCGATCCTCTCAAAAAGGTCAAGCTGGAACTTTAGTCTCACTTATCAAGATTTCTGCTTAAACCTGTACAGACAAACGGTTATCTGCACCAGACTCCATGTTTTAGACTCACCACCCCTGGAGATTCAGGGTCTTGTTCCAGGCTGGTCACCTGCGTTCCTGCCACGCTGCGTCGTCTTTTAACCCTGACAGGTGTGTTTTCGTCTCCAGGGCGGTCAGGACGCTTCACAGCCGGCCGAGACAGGGGACTGGGTGTGAACGGGGAGCGGAACAAACTCCGCGGTCGACAGTGGATCACAGGCTGGTGGCAGAGAGGAAAGATAAATTATTCTATTCAATACTTTTAGCCTTTAGTTGCTGTTCTTAAGAATTAGACTAATATCTGAAACACTTAAACAATTTTGATTTTACAACAATTCATTTTTTTTTAATGCAGGCTAAGTAGAAACCTGAGGAGCATATGCATGAACTGAAAAGTCAAGATGGATTTTGACATTTATTGTCAGCGATGTGGCTGTAGAGGTTTCACTGCTTCACTCGCTTCAGCAGAAATTCACCAGAAATCAGGCTTACAGAATCTTCTCCTACGCTGTCGGTCACCAGCGGCGCAGTCAGCAAGCTGGCCATTCCCACCGGCATCTGAGAGTCGCTCTGCAGGCGGTTAGGGGAATCATCAGACAAAAATTCAGCAAAAACCATGCGAGTGAGGCCTGGAAAACAACATCTTATTATAAATTATAGATGTCAACGAGAGGCCCTCACCTCCATGTTGTCTTCTAGGACGTCCAGGAAGCCGTCATCTTCGTCGTCGTCATCGAGAGAGGAGGTAAGGGAGGAACGTCTTAGAAAAACAGGGCTGGCATCACAAAAGTCAAACTGTTGGCTGGGAGGCGAAGGAAGCTGGAAAACAGAAACAAAGGAGGGTTGAATTTCTAGAAGCAAGTGTATAGCTGTTTAGCTATAGCTGTAAAGCTGTTTTAACTGTTTATTGCTGTATAAATTGTTTTTTTATTGTATAAATTGTTTTATTGCCCTTAAAAGCTGACCAGGGACAAGGACTGCAAATGAGCTTAAGCTAAACTCTTATAATACACTGCATTTCCAACATTTGTCTGTGACAATGTTGTATATAAATAAATAAATAAATAAAATCTCATGCATGACTTGCTGCTGCTACTTGATAATATAATCAATACTACAATTAAATTGCAGGCTATGTAATATTGCTAAAAATCTTTCCCTGTGTAATTCAACCTAAGTTTGTCTTTAAATTCTTCCTACAAACAAAAAAGAAGGATGTGTTCTGTGTAAAAGCGGCTGTTGACGCACCATGAGGGCCGGCGCTGAGCTGGGCCGGCGAGCGAAGGCGTCCTTTGACTGTCCATTGTTGAAGGAGCGCATGCGGCACCGCGATGCCGGCTTGACTGGTTTCTTGAATTCAAAGCTCTCCTGCAGAAACACACATTTAACAANAAAAAAAAAAAAAAAAAAAAAGCCAGGAGTGAATTACTAAGATGCATCTCCACTCCAACTTTAAACCAAATAATGCAATGCCTTTGCCATGGCAACGCATCAGCTGGAGATCAAGTATTTTTACACGGCAACATGACTCAAAGCTCTACAGCAATCTAACCGGAAAACTCCAGTTTAACCATGCAGATTTTAAAAAATAGCAGTGAAGCATGATTCCACAGCAAACGTGTTGTGAGTGATGTGTTTCGCTGACCTCTGGCACGTTCTCCTTGTTGTCTCGCTCAGAGGTGGAGGCAGTTATTTGAGAAGGTCGCTGGCCAAATATCCCATAGCGGTGAGATTCTGTTTCCTGTCCCTTCAGCGAGGGACTGAAGTCCAGAAGCTGCAGCTGGAAGAAACAACGAGCCAATCAGAGCGTCAGCAGCCGTAAACAAGCCGCTTCACGCTGCTTTATGATGCAGGCTGTTTACAAATCAGTACAAATGAAAACCTGCCCTTAAACCAAAATCCTGTTACTGTCTCATAACACACAAAATCTGAGATGTGTTTTCAATGTTTTTGCTTTTTTACAGCCTAATTAGACCAACAGCAATTTTTACATGATGCAGTAAGAAAAAAAAAAAAAAAAAAANAAAAAAAAAAAAAAAAAAAACATGACAAAGGAGCTTACCGGTAATGAGTTGATTCTCCGAAATGGTATTTTCCTATAATTGGAGGAAAGGAAAGCACAGGATTGTTGTCAGTAACATCAACAGCTACATTCACATTACAGCCCTTAATGCTCAATTCTGATTTTTTTTTTTTTTTTTTTTAGCCAGAACTGATTTTTTTGTCTTGAAGGTTTTCACTCATGTTTGGACGTGACCCGTACATGACACTTTTATGAACACAGCTCTGTCCTAAATGACCAAGCATTTCACAAAAAAAAAAACAATTCTCTGCATACTAGATCAACAAAAAAAGTTGAACATTAAATATGGAAACCCACTTGGCCATTTGTCATGCAATTTATTTAAAAACTGCTTGGTTCCAATAAAATTCTCTAGTTTAGCTTGGATGATATATATATATATATGTATGTATATAAATAAAAGATGTGGGCCACTTCAGCCTGTAATGGTTTTCATTTATGTATTTAGTTTTACAGGGACCATCTATATTAATTAACATCACGCATAACCATGGTGTAAATGTATGATTTAGCCAAAAGAAGGCTAATTTTCATCTGCAGTCCCTGGGATGTGAATGTAAATCAGACCAGTTAGTTTGAGGAGTAAAAAACTCCCTGTTCACATAAGGAATCTTAAAACCCACACACCAGTTAATTATTATTATGGATTGATTCTTGGAAGCAACTTACTCGTTGACAACTTTGCTGGATTGCTGAATGGCCTTTTCAAATCTGTGGAAGAGAAGAGTCAAATCAAATCAGATTTGAAGATCAAAATTTCACATTAAAGAAGACAAGAAAGAAAACAAACGTGTCCTGACAATAAAAATCTGTCAGGGTTAGAGACGTCATTGCTGTTATGTGCAAACTAAGATGAAATGCTGCACACTCAAGACAAAGAACCTGGAGCTCTACTTGAGAATGCAAGATGAACGGTTAGACTAGAGCAAGTGAAATGAATATGTAAAGGTGAAGGGGGGGGTCTCTGCTTTGGAGTAATGCCCACCTGTATGCTAAACCAGTGAAGAGGAAAGCCCAACACACAGGGGAGAAAGAGGGATGCAGAGATCAGCTAATCTACCATATGCCTGCTAGAGCCAACGCTGCCAACCCCTTTTCTGCAAGAGCCCTTTGTTTGCTGAGGGGGGAGCATGTCTCATTCAATGCAGACCTCAGGAGGGGGNGTTTTCCTCAGGGGTGACCCCGTTTCAATAGTTCTGACATAGAAAGAAATCCAGTTCCCCCCTTCCCCACTGAAATAACAGTGCACAGGCAGAGTGTGCCAAAAACTAGAGGGGGTGGGCTATCATTAAACCCAAGCTCAATACACCCCCCCTTCCTCCTCCTCCTTCCAAAAAACTCCTAGCAACCCGACAGCTGTAAAGGAGGTGAATGAGTTCTTNCCCCCCCTTCCTCCTCCTCCTCCCAAAAAACTCCTAGCAACCCGACAGCTGTAAAGGAGGTGAATGAGTTCTTGAGGACCAAATGCTGCAGTAAAGGAACTCACACATTACAGCAGATGTCTGCAGAGACTCACCCAGAAACACAAAAGGTTTTCCGCTTCAGATGAAGCTGTTGTAGATTTGCTGATAATATCAGAAAAGAAAAAGATAAAAACACTGTATACGGAAGTTTGTGCCAAGTTTCATTTTGACGTCCAGGAAATGTGAANAAAAAGATAAAAACACTGTATACGGAAGTTTGTGCCAAGTTTCATTTTGACGTCCAGGAAATGTGAACTTTGTCCTCCTGCCTCAAGTTATTAACCTTCACTCTGCCTGTGTGGATGATGCACGCTGATTTATGTCCCGACTTTACAAACTAACACTCCCTACGTATGTTATCGCATACACGTTGATCAAAATGAATCTAAATAACCCATGGTGGACAGATTTGATAAGGTTATTCCATCAAAGACCACCATGTCACCCAGTAGCTTGAGACACAAAGAAAGTTAATCTGATATGCCTCATGTTAATCTGCTTAGTCAAAATAAGTGATTTTCATCTTAAAACACCAATGGTAGAAACAATAATCCTGTAGCTCAACAGATGAGAAATGGTGCTTGGCTCAGCTGAACCCAACCTTAGGGTGGGGGTGGGGATGGGGGTAGGGGTGATGGAGGGGTAAGCACAGGGACACAGCTCACAAACAAGCTGATTGATCTGAACAGACACAAGGACAGTGCAACTTACGTGTCGTCCACTTTGACTGCATCCATGGGATTCGGGGAATCCATGCCCAGACCTGAATGAAGAGATTGTAATCACAGATTAATATCTGTAGCAACTGGTACTGCAGAGGATGAGAAATTAAAGATGGTGCATTTTGTCAGGAAACCAAATCTGAATTTAATTTTACAATATAGATCAGTTCTGCCCACAAAAATCAGGAAAAGCTGAATTCTAATTCTGATAAACTAGATTATAACCTGTAGTGCAATAGATTATTTCTACAATTTCAGGGGTAGACCCAATTTCTTAAGGTTATCTTGTAAAGCAGCAGCAATTGTGGGTAAATTAAAATATATCAGAACACTGGGCAATCTGGGCAGAACAATAACCTCTAATCTCAACACAACATGCACAGGTGAGTGGCTTAAATATTAAATCAGGTACAATGAACATAAATTCACAGGCAGCGAGGCAGGACTTTGCTGTAATGGGACCAACTTGCAGAGACAATAGGTTTTTTATTTTGAGGGACTCACCAGCATCAGATGAGGCATCAGAAGCAAAGGAGGGAATCTTCTCAAAGGGGGGATGCTTTTTCCTTTTCGGTGTATCACATTGGCTGTATGGGAAAAAAATATGAGAAGAAAAGTAAGTGTATGCTAGAAGAGGGCTGCAAAATATGAAGCATGCTTTATCCAATCCTTGCAAATATATATGAAGAAAACAGCCAGAAAACAATAGACACATAATATTTAAAAACAAACAAACAAAAAACACATTTAGTATTGCTAAAATAATACCTTCCGAGTCCCGCTAGATTGTTCATGTTAAGAGCCAAATTAGTGACGGGAGACAGCACAGTCGCAGGTCCTGGGGAGAAAAGGTTCCTGCAATGCAAGTTCTTTGTGCCAAGCTCCGGCAGTTGGAGCGAGGAAAGACCGGGGATCCCGTTGGGCCTACTTTTCAAAAACGCATTGCCAGGGCTGGTGGTGCCAAAAACCTCTCGTGACTCCATGTTTTGCAGTCCAAATCCGTTAAAATCCAGGAGTTGTTATTGCTTCGTGGTAGATTAATCTTGAATTTCTGATCGGGGAGTGAAAATTGGCGAGACTGCACAAACTTCAAGCTAACCCGGAAGCTAACCAGTTAGCGAGCAACACAACGTTAAGAATACATTCCCAGTTTATATACATATATATATAATCCGAAACATCGGCTAAATATTATTCGGTGATTCCGTGAGCAGTAAATTTTTAATTCAGTCTTGCTAACTCACTAAAGCTGCATATTTATTCCGTGAGTCAGAGCTGCAGACAAAACTCCTGCCCTTTGATAGTCCTCTGAGTTCTGATGAAAAGTTGCTGCTTCGGGTCGTATTTATGTTCAAAATGAAGTTTAGGAGCGGCAATCTGTCAACCAATGGGAACCGTTGTTACATACAGCCGTCCAATCAGAGCGCGGAACGAGCTCACGTGCCCTGAAGCCGGATGGGGGAGAAAAGGAGGATGTGACACAATGCTTCAAGTTTTCATCTTTCTCACATTTCTTTTGTTGCCATGGCCCCGAAACAGGGTTTTTGTGTTTTTATCAGTGAATATATCAAAAGGATTCATTCCAACATAACTTATTTTGCTGATAAAGATAGATTATATGCATATTTTATCACAATTAAGTGATTTAAAAAAAAAAAAAACACACTTTGACCAGGTTTGAGAAAATTGACTGTTTATTTTACATTTGTGGAAAAAGGTTGGCCTTGTGATGGGAAATGACTAAACTAGATAAAATACCTAGTTGAACCCATTGAAACCTAGGTAAATGTTTTTATTTATTTATTATTTTATTTCATTTTATTTTTACAGTTTTTGATCTGAAATGACATACCCAAATCTATCAGTTATGCATGATCTAGTGATAATGCAGATTGGCTAGATTGTAAATGTCACCAAGTCAGTATTAGTATCAGTACAGCAGTCAAACTACAGCAAAAATTGTAAATTTTATGATGAAGTTGTGAAACAGTGATTCCACAGCCATTTTAGCAAGAGTCGCATTATGTATCTCTCAAAATGTGGACATTTGAAGAGTAGCCAAGTTGTGCTAAATGGCCTTTTTTGCTTCCTGACAGAGATTTTGACCATAAAATATTATTATTTCCCATTTGAGCTCAGTATCATGTGTGAGAATCATTCTGTTACACCTGTATAAAAAGTAGACACTGCACCAGGTTCATCAGTTATTTTACTGATGTCCTCCTGATTCACACATGCTGGGAAAGTGACTTGCATAATTCTGCTGCATACTTTAAATAAGAAAGAAAGAAAGAAAGAAAGAAACACAGACTTCCCTGCACACAGCCTCAAAATATGTTAAATCATGTGTATCAACCATTAATTAATTAATTCATCTTCTCAGTTTCTTTCCTCTGCATAATTTTGGTGGAGCTCATTGTGCTTCTTTTGTGTGTGTGTGTGTGTGTGTGTGTGCGTCATGGCAGCCAAGCTCGTCTGTCTCCCACACAGTGATTCAGTCCAAAAAAAAAAAAGGTTTCAGCATGCACAACCCTTCCTTTTCTCTCTCTCTCTCTCTCTCTCTGTCCTATCACCAACTCAAAATCTCCTATTCTCTCTCCTTTATGAATGATGTTCATGAATGTTTGGACACACAGCAGAATGCAGTATGTAAATAATAATAACAACAGGGTTTAAAGGACCATACCAACCATTTTGCATGTTTGATCCTAATATATTCAATTTTCATACGTGTTATGTTACTGACAACCATTTTCCAAAGGATAAAACTGTATTTCAGCTTTCCTATAGTTTGCAAAATCCTACAGTTTGTAAAATCTCATAATCTTTCAAAATCAAATATTCAAGTGATACACCCACCTTAAAAATCCATGTTTCTCCTGCTAATAGTTACACAGCCTTATGAAGTCACGGTCCTTTAAATTTTTCCATAAACGCAGGTCTTCTTTTGGGACTATATTCCCCGGTGGAGGCATACATTCACTCCACGCTTTTTATTGAGCTTAAACACTAAAATTACATAACTTCTAAAAAAACCTGAATACACGTCTTGTTGGTGATGATGGATTACCTATCCCAAGAACGTTTACAGTATCAACAAGTTGATTTTAATAGCAGAATGAACTGAAACCAATGGAGGTCTGGAAGGTAGGAAAAACATTTTTAATTCACCGTTCCAGTAGTATGCTTTGGGAAATGATTGTCAGTAACGTTACATGTATGAAAATTGAATATATTAGGCTCAAACATGCAAAATGGCCGGTATGGTCCTTTAAGTACATGTACTTAGGTGTAAAGTGCAGGGTGCTTTTGCATTTGTCTGTGTGGTTTGTGTACGGGTGCATGTGGGAGTCGGCGAGGTTTTAAAGTGGTTTAAATCATGTTTCCTCTGTCGTACGGCTTTCTAACAGCACAAACCGATCCTAAAGTCGTGTTTAGAGTCAAATGGAAAATTGCTGACTAGCCGATCCACACCTGTCTATAACAAGTCAAACCAGACCACCAAGGCTGTCCAACTGACAAAACCAGTATGTATAGCCTGTAAACACACCTTAGTACTCTGCTTCAGGTTAATGTAGCTCTGAGTCTGATAACTTATCAGATAGCACCCACTTTATTCACAGAGATGGTCTTTGAGTATCATTTTTAGCACCCATGGGTGTAAACAGTGGTGTAGTGACCTTTGGATTGAAGGATAAGCACTGTTGGTTGATAGCCTTTGTTTGGTTAAAGAGTGTGTGTCATTTGCATCAACTTTGCAAATGAAGCTGAATGAACTTCAGTGCTGAGGTACGAGCAGCACCTCACCCCACATCTGAAAAGACAAAGAGACAAAAGGGGAGAAACGATTAAAGGCTCCCCACACCTTCTGTTCCCACCAACCCGCACTAACACAACACTGACAACCTTTTTAACCTTATTACACAAGCTCGCACAAACACACACAAGCGACACACACACACACATAACAGAAGAACAAGATTGTACTGCAGTGTTTTCATGTATGGAGCTTATATTTTAACAGGTGGAATCACTCAAATTCTAGCTTTTACTCAAATTCTAAAGGCTAAATTTAAGATGATATCGATCTAAAATATAATACTTCAATATTTTGAGCTGTCAAGGTTTCAGAGTCAGATGCATTAACTCAAAAACAAACATCATCTGCAATGCAATGACACAGAATCAATACTTTTTGCCATAAATACATTTTGCCCAATATGACAAAACAAGAAGCGTAAAAATCATAACAGAATATTTCCCAAGACATTCACATAACAAAAGCATAAAAACAACAAACACGCCTGCAGAATGCCAACAGAACTGAGAAAAATAACCATTTTGTTTAACATGGTCTTTTTTAAAAACTGAAATTGTAAATATTTTGTGAAATGTATGAATTTGACCATTCTAATGATTTGTTTTAATGATTAGTTCAGTTTCCCCCCTTAGGCTTTATTCTTTAAATAATATGCACAAATATCTAATGCTGCGTTTGAGTTACCCCCAAAAAACAGCCTACTACTTGGAAAAATGCGTTGGAACAGCATTTGAAGTCCGACTGGGAAACTCAGACCATTTTTTTAAATTAAAACTTAGATAAAACTATTATTATTATTATTATTATTATTATTACATAAAATTATGTACCCCGATTTCACTGATATCACTCAACATGGCGGCACCCATGGAAGCGAGCTTTGTGAATGGAAATGATCAGCTAACAGGCAAATAAACTATAGTGTATAATAACTGTTTGCCATTCATACGACAGTGTAAATTATTTCAGAATCTTATTTCTCTGCAGAAATGTTCAATAGCCTGCTGTGATTATATTTTGTAAAACAACACAGTCAAACAGTCCTGTCATCTAACTTTATTTTAGTTAGTATTTATTACTAAGTTTATTTAATCTTACAGTATTTACTGGTGTTCAGCCATACTTTTTATTTACATTTAGCTGAAACGGTGTGAGGAAGTCGAAAATTCCAACTGGAAAAAATCCAACTTTCGAGGTAACTCGAACGCAGCATAAGCAGCCTAGACCATCATGTGACCTCTATCAAGCCAAGACTAATGAAATTCTTTTCAGCTTGATAAAACTCTGACTGGGTTACATATACATTTTGAAAATTAATAATGATCAATTAAATGCATAAATAGTGTAAAGGAAATAAGAGTTCAATGGTTTTCTGTGGCGGTGATCAAAGAGGAAACACCAGCCAACACGGACACATTTTATTTTATTTATTTATTTATTTATTTTTTCTTAATTGAAAATATATTCAAGTACAATCAACAAGGCACAACAATTTTAACAACAGATCTTAATGGAGCAGGTACATTATAAAACAAACAAAAAAAAAAAAAAAAAAAAAAAAAAAAAAAAAAAAAAAAAAAAAAAAAAAAAAAAAAAAAAAAAAANCATGTACTTTGACTTATGGATATAAAATTTTCCCAGAATTACAGTGTTATTAATGAGGAATTCATCTTTCTTATTGATCAGTGAAAGTCCAAATATAGTATTTTCTTTTGTGAAGTCATGCAGATCAAAAATGTTCGGGTGAAGCCAGTCGTGTATATCCTGCC
>VXCM01003263.1:14053-62761 GCA_014773175.1 Lucifuga dentata
CTCTGTGTCTCTGTCTCTGTCCCTCTCTCTCTCTCTCTGGGTCTCTCTCTCCCTGTCTCTGTCTCTGTCTCTCTCTCTCTCTCCTTCATTCTTCTTTCAGAAGGTCCTTCCTGGTTGCTGATCTGACTCCACCCCCTCAGAGAAGAGCACCATGACCCAGGAGGGGCAGGATCTGCCCTCTCCCTCCCCGCCAGAGAACCCAGCAGAGCCCAGCACCACCCCCCCATCCNGGCAGGATCTGCCCTCTCCCTCCCCGCCAGAGAACCCAGCAGAGCCCAGCACCACCCCCCCATCCACGGGGACCAGCAGCCAGGCAGAGGATGGGCCCAGAGCCGGGGACGAGACAGAGAAGAGCGAGGAGAAACAACGCAAGGAGCACAGAGAGGAAGAGGAGGAGGAGGAGGAGGCGCACAGGGAGGGAGAGGGGAGGGCAGAAATAAAAGATGACGGAGGAGAAGGTAAAGCGACAGGGAGGAGGATAGATGGCGCTAGTGATGGAGGTCAACAGAGAGGTGGAGAGGTGGAGAGGAAAGAGATGAGAGGGGAAGGATGTATAAATGCAGAGGAGGAGAAGAAAGAGGAAAAGGAGGAGAAAGAGCATGAAGAGATGAATACATCCACTGAGCAGGAGGCATGTCGTCCTCCACCTGCTGCAAGGTGAGTTCACTAAAAAAAATCAAATCTTCAGTGATACACCCACCTTAAAAATCCATGTTTCTCCTGCTAATAGTTACACAGCCTTATGAAGTCACGGTCCTTTAAATTTTTCCATAAACGCAGGTCTTCTTTTGGGACTATATTCCCCGGTGGAGGCATACATTCACTCCACGCTTTTTATTGAGCTTAAACACTAAAATTACATAACTTCTAAAAAAACCTGAATACACGTCTTGTTGGTGATGATGGATTACCTATCCCAAGAACGTTTACAGTATCAACAAGTTGATTTTAATAGCAGAATGAACTGAAACCAATGGAGGTCTGGAAGGTAGGAAAAACATTTTTAATTCACCGTTCCAGTAGTATGCTTTGGGAAATGATTGTCAGTAACGTTACATGTATGAAAACTGAATATATTAGGCTCAAACATGAAAAATGGTGATATGGTCCTTTAATTAAAAACTACTGTTATTTCTGTCCATCAGCAGCATAAAGCATTAGCATGCTAATGCTAATAAAGCATTAGCATACATTCATGTTGTCTTCAGAGAGCTGTAGTTATTCTACACATAATAACAGGCAGGTAAATGTCTGTAGAAACAAAGACACAGAACAGGAAGTCCATCAGGATCCATTTCCAGGTGAACAGCAAACAAAGTCAAAGGCTGAGTTCAGGAAACTTCAACAGGTAACAGGTAGACTGGAAAATGGCCGACGCTTGAAGAAAGTATAAACTGTCATGACAGAGTAACAAATCGGATCTTTCGTCTGCCGTCAGTCATCAGTGAGGATATTCATGATGAAATATTCTAACTTTTTTCTCCTGAATGAAGATTATCTGATCGTTGAATATGAATGAGGAGTTTTACATGTTCAGACGTGTTTTTCATGGACTTCCTTTTCTTCTCCATGTTCTCACAGGCTGCAAAATGGAATCGGTGGAAATGAAGAAGAAGATGAAGGCGCTGAGGTGGAGGATGGAGGAGACGGGGACGGTGCTCAGACACACCTGGACACTTTCAGCTCTAACTTTGAAACCACCGTAGAACAAGCTGACGCAGAAGTAGAGGAAGAGGAGGAGGAAGGGGTCCAAAAAGAGGGAAATGGGAGAGAAAACCAGGACAGTTTCAGCTCGGCGTTCGAACAGATTGTTGAGCAGGTTGATGTACAAGAGGAGGAGGAGGAGGAAGAGGAGAGAGAGATGGACGGAGAGAGGGAGAGAGGTCAGGTGGACAACAGAGACGGCTTCAGCTCCACGTTTGAGCGCATCGTGGAGTCGGCGCTGCTGCGCGGCGGGACCTGCTACAGCAGCCTGGACTCGCTGGACGTGCTGTCGCTCACAGACGAGACGGACAGCTGCGTCAGCTTCGAGGCGCCACTGACGCCGCTCATCCAGCAGAGGGCGCTGCTGCAGGGCCCCGAACCTCTGGAGCTGGAGCTGGCGACTGTTGAAGAGCAAGAGGGCTGCGAGTCTGGCTCGGAGGCCTCGCGTAGCGGCGCAAAGGCCGAGGAGGGCAGAGCGGCGCCGCAGCGAGGAGCCGCGGCAGCAGGAAGTCCTCTGAGGACCAGCATACCAGGAAGCAGGTCAGAGTTCATGCTGAGTCAGCCTGGGCGCTGGGCTGTCCATAACGGATACCATTCAGACTCCCAGGGAGCCACGGAAGGTTCCGGATTCATGCTCAGCTCTGTCAGGTAAAGACCAGCCGTGTTCCTTTATCCATGTGTGTGCGAGGTCACTGACATGCCGTCATGTTTTTTATAAAAAGGAAGCCTGCCTGGACCTGGTAGTAACACAGCAGACGAACACACGGTGATGCTGCAGCTGTAGAACATACATATAGCATGTGCAGCCTCACATGTCCTTAAGCAGTTACAGCAGTAAAATTCTCTTCTGTTATTCTAGATTTTTTTGGTGAATCTTTGAATTTCTGATGACACATTCTGCCGTCATGTTGCAGCTAGACATTAGAATCTTTATGTCCTATTAGAACCTGTAAACGTAATTAATATGCATAATATTCCTTGTCTTAAAGGATCATATTGGTGATTTTGCATGTTTGAGCCCAATAAATACGTACAATACATTACTACCAACCATTTTCCAAAAAAAAAAAAAAAAAAAATACTACTAGAGAGGAAATATTAGAATTGTGTTTTCTACCTTCCAGGTTTCAGTTCATTCCAGCAGCTATAAAAATCAACTTGAAGACAGGTAATCCATCACAGCAAACAACACGCCATTATTATATTTTTATCAAAGTTACTTAATTTCACAGATCCAACATGGAAATAAGCAGAAGATGATGTATGTCTCCATCAGGGAATAAAGTCCCAGGAGAAGACGGATTTCACCAGAGAAATTAAAACCAACGCGCCTGCCAACCGCAATCCAAAACATACAACATGTTGTAATTTTCACATTATTTTACCAAATCCCCAAATCTTTTAAAATCAAATTTCAGGTGATACAAAACTTCATGTTTCACCTGCTAACATGCATGTTTTCATGTAGAAAGCACAGCCATTTTAGTTTATATAAAAGCCGTCTTCTCCTGGGATTATTGTGTAGCTCCTTGCTGAAATACTAAAATTTCAAAAAATCTAAACATCATGTTTGCTGTGATTAGTTATCTCAGCACGTGTCACGCTTCTACACATTGATTTTTATGTCGTACTGGAATGAACTGAAACCAATCTCAGTCTGGAAGGTAGGAAAAACAATTCTGATATTTACCACTCCAGTCGTATTTACTGGAAAATGGTTGTCAGTAACATAACGTGTACGCAGGTCGTATTTATCGGACTCAAACATGCTAAATCCCCGGTATGGTCCTTTAAACATAACAGCAAACCCTGAATGAGAACAAGCTTTGTGGTTTAACATGTAAGATTAATACATGAAATGTAAACAGTCACATGTTAAGATTTTTACACTAAGGCTCCATTGACGTTACAGCTTAACGCTCAGTTCTGATGTTTTAATCAGATCTGATCTTTACATGTTGATGCTTCACATCCATGTTTGTAGTAACATGTGTCAGACACCATGTGAACACGCTGAGATCCTAAACTGCCACGCGTGAGCAGATTTAACTAACTTGTGAGCCGCATGCTACAAGAATAACAACAATAACGTATTTTTGTGCGACAGAACAAACATGGCGACGTAGCTGCAGCATCATGGCAGGATTATGTGTTGGAGGTCAGAAGACGATGCAGATAATAAGATGAGAATAAGAGCGAGAAAAAAACTAAGTAGCAGCTGCTCTATTAGCGGCTGCTGCTGCACGTCATGCAGAGAGAAGAGTGGGTATGAGGGCGGAGCCAGCGAGGTGGGACGCCACGTTCATACGTTCACAGAGGAAAACTTTCTGATGTCTCCATAAATATCCAACAAATGTAAAACTTCTCCATCTCTCCGCTGACCCCCGTCACTGTTGCTGCACTCCCCCATATTTATTTTTACCAGCTGCTATGAGGCGCTGACACTGAATGAGGACTATATGCGATATGTGCAGAGAAGTGAGACGTTAAAAAAACCACGTGAATTCTGATCTGAGCGTCAGACAGCGTCACATCGCCAGAGATCAGATATGGATCAGATCTAGGACCACATATGCAAATGGACCAGATCTGATATGAAAACATCAGATCTGGGCCAGCGTGTCATGTGAACGTAGCCTGTCATGTATGTCATGTAGAACCTTAGACTCACTAACTTCCTGCTTTCTATTTATTCTTGTCACGTAAAAAGGATATTTGCATAAATGTGGGTGACATGGCAACAGCTGACGCCACTTTCCTGCTTTAAATTACTTAATAGCATTAAAGGGTTTTTTTTGGGGGGGGTGGGGGCGGGGTATAACAGCAACCATATGGGAACAGCCATGTAACATGACCTCTGCTACACGTCTGTCTGGCTGCTATGTGGCTTGTTGTCCGTCACTCCGTTTCTCCAGTTACAGATGCAGCGGTTCTGATGCTGATCAGCTCAGCAGGATTTACTTCCTGATTTACCTTCCACAGCTCCACCCAGGTTTTGGATGTGGACTCCCCCTCCGCCCCGTCTGTCTGCAGATGTTGTCCTTTAAGCGTGGGCTGGCTTCCTGACCGCCAAGCACCAAAATGAATGAGCTATTGTTTATGTGATGACATCATCGTCTTCAGCTTTCCTCTGCCCAGCAGGATCTAAATGTGTGTGTGTGTGTGTGTGCGTGCGTGCGTGCGTGCGTGCGTGCGTGCGTGCGTGCGTGTGTGCGTGCGCGCGTGTGTGTAGCTAGCCAGCTTACCAGACATTTGAGCACTTAAAGCTGGAGTGGATACATGTGCTAGTCGGTCTTAAAGGGATAGTTTGGGTTTTAAAGTCACCGCGTTGTTTAACTCATCGTGAGCCGCTGCAGCAGAAGGTTTTTAAACACTTTATGCTTTAAATCAGTTGAAGCCTTTGCTTTTCTCCTTAAAGTAGCTGACTGTCCAGAGGGAATGTATTGCTAATAATGCTAATTAGACAACAAACACTTTTTGTGCAGCCTTTAAAATAATTGCAGCTCTTTGTGAATAAACACATTAAATTTCCCCTTAAAAGCTTTTCCTAAATCACATCTGTAAAGCACGCAGTTCAAAGCAGTTATTAATACAACATCTAAATGCTGCCTGCTAGGCTTTTTTTTAATCCATGAATTATGTTAACCGTGCTGCTGTTTACATGTTTTCCCTGAGCTTCATCTCTTTTTCTCCGTCCTTCCGTCTCTTTGTTTGCTCCATCTTACCTCCTGCTTCTCCTCTTCCACTTCATCTCATATTATCTCATCTGTTCTCCCCCGCGGCCTCCTCTTCCTCCTTTATTCTATGTTTCGCCTCCTTCTTTTGTTTCACCTGCTGTGCTCCCCTGCTGCTTCTTCTTATCTTTCATTCCTCTCCTCTGCCTCCCTCCATTTTAGCCGGCAGGTAGCCATGAAACTGGCTCGCTCGCACGCTTTGGCGCCTCGGGCGTCGCGGGCAACGAGTGTTTTTCACCACAGGCAGAGCAGCTGCACCACGGCCGACGAAACATGGCAAATCACTCAGTGCGTCCGTCAGCCTGGCAGACATTTAGTTATTTTGTAGGTCAGTGGTTGGTAATTTGCCGCCTGTCGTCTGACCTTTCAGTCATTCTGTAAAGTTTTGGCTCCTTATGATTTTTCTCTGTCTTAGGTGTTTTGTTTTTCCCTGCGGTTCCCAGATATGACTTGTTGGATTTGATGGGGAAAACATGACTTTATAAAGTTATTTTCACCAACGCTCTTCTACTCCCATGTTGTCCAGGGGTGTTGCGATATACCGACGATAACCATGATATTTAAAAAATTAAATATTGATATCGTGTTAATAATACATATGTTAATATCGTGTAAATAATCCAGCGCCTATTAAATCATTTCCATTTCTTTCCGTTTCTTTGCGTTCTTTATGTCCCTCCCCCAACGCCCCATGGGGCGTTGGGGGAGGGACATAAAGACACATAAAGCGAGAACAGCTAACTAGTTAGCTGGCTAGCTAGCTACTACCACAGTGTGTGGCTGCACCACAGCTGACGAAACATGGCAAATCACTTGTTGCAAGAACGGCTAACTAGCTAGCTAGCTAGCTAGCTACTACCACAGTGTGTGGCTGCACCACAGCCGACGAAACATGGCAAATCACTCGGTGCGTCCGTCAGCCTGGCAGACATTTAGTTATTTTGTAGGTCAGTTGGTTGGTAATTTGCCGCCTGTCGTCCGACCTTTCAGTCATTCTATAAAGTTTTGGCTCCTTATGATTTTTCTCTGTCTTAGGTGTTTTGGTTTCCCCTGCGGTTCCCAAATATGACTTACTGGATTTGATAACCTTGATATTTAAAAAATGAAATATTGATATCATGTTAATAATACACATATGATAATATCATGTAAATAANTTTAAAAAATGAAATATTGATATCATGTTAATAATACACATATGATAATATCATGTAAATAATCCAATGCCAATTTAATTATTTCCTTCTGACGTCATGTTTGCTGTGATTATTTATCTCAGCACGTGTCACGCCTCTACACATTGATTTTTATGTCGTACTGGAATGAAATGAAACCAATCTCAGTCTGGAAGGTAGGAAAAACAATTCTAATATTTACCACTCCAGTCGTATTTTTTGGAAAATAGTTGTCAGTAACATAACGTGTACGCAGGTCGTATTTATCGGACTCAAACACGCTTAATCCCCAGTATTCAAACATGCTAAATCCCCAGTAGTAGCTAGCTAACAGCTAACTAGCTAGCTACTACCACAGCGTGTGGCTACTACTGCTGCGCTAAATCATGATGGAGGAGCTGACAGATGAGAGCGAGATGCGCTACGCTAACCCGAAAAAGTTAGCTTCCAGTCTGGGAGTTTTTTGGATTCGGTAACAAAGACAGGAAGTTGGTAGACGCCCCAGTCTGCAGGAAACACCGATCAAAAGGAACCGCAGCCTGTTCACCTTCACCTCCATCATCCTGCAGATTTCACCACAGTAGAGACAGGAAGTAGCAGTTAGCTTGCTAGCCCTGAAACGGGAAATGTTCCATGAAGGTCTTAGTTGTGTTGCTAAAGCTAAGTTATCGTGGCGTTGGACTTGACTGGATTTTCTCTCTCCTGGTTATTTGTTAGTCAGCATCAGAGAAGCGAGAGAGAGCAGGGCTTCAGGTCAGATAACGCTCAAAGAAAATCAGACATGGCTGCTGCACGTCAAGATAAAGCATCATAAATCACTGGCCTACTTCATAGCAAAGAACATGATGTCTTTACAACTGTAGAGAGGCAAAATGTACAATAAATAAAGTTAAAGATGAAGTTAACTGATAGCTTTATTATTATTGTTTTTATTATTTAAAGTTTTCTATAGATATCGTGATAATATCGTTATCGTGAATTCTTTGGCTACGATAATCGTGTCGTGAGAATCTGATATCGTGACAGCTATGGAATACTCTTGCGGCGATCAACATGCAAACAAAAACAGGGCTTTAGGTTGTTTTTTTAGCGGCTGGAGTNCTCTTGCGGCGATCAACATGCAAACAAAAACAGGGCTTTAGGTTGTTTTTTTAGCGGCTGGAGTGTAGATTCAGACGTTCTAAGATGGAAAAGACACGACGCTGAACACGATCGCACAGGAAGTCTCAACTTCCGATTAGCAGAGCGAAAGATAAAACGTCGTATCAAACACGGACACGCTGCAGAATGTTTAGGAGGTTGAACAGGAGCTCAGATTTCCTGCAGCAGAGGTCGGCCATCTTTACTATAAAAAAAAAACCTGTCTGGAGCCTTCTAATGAAGGTAACAGCCTGGTGAGTCTAAATTAGCCTGTCAGCATTACTAATACGTGTAAATGAGCATTAAAATGTTTTACCACACGTGACTCTGCAGCGGCTATTTAGGATTATTTGGACACTAAGTCAAATTTTTATTCACGGTTTTGACTTAATCTGGTCGATTTCGTAATATTGCATCAGTATAAACAGAATGATCGAGTCAGACATTTTCAGTCAGCGTTCATTGTGAGAAGTCAAAACTCAGAATGACATCGTTTGCGACTTCTGCGCCTTCGAGCGAAACAAAGTAAGACACAACATGGACGCCTGCATGAAAACTTTGTTTTATCTGTTCTGTCGGCTCATTTTAACGTTTCTGAGATGTTTACCTTTTTAAAACAGCCGCTGCATCTCTTCCTGTTTAACCTGCGTCTGACGCTGACTGATTTAATGAAAACGTTCAGCTATAATAGAGAAATGAGTGTTTACGCCGTGAGCCGCCATGTTGGAATGATGTCAAAGTGAGCTCATTTAAAGCTTGTCTGGCTTTCTGAGCAGAATTCTGACTTTAATATATAACAGTAATAATAATTATGTAGAGCGCTTTTCTAGATACCCAAAGTCGCTTCACAAAGAAAACACCAATAAAATCAGACATAAAACATAAAACAGGCTCCTGACAACAGGACAGGTGAGATGGACTCAGATAAGCCACTTCATAGAAACATTAAAGAGCGGCCAGTTTAAACAGGGAGGCTTTGATGCCTGATTTTAAGGTGGAAATGGACGATGTGTTGATTTCCAGAGACGAGGAGCATCGCAGCTAAAAGCTCTGTAACACGGTTCAGACTGGAGGATTATTATTATTAGTGTTCCTCCCAAACTATTGTAGGAGTTTTACATATTCAGACGTGTCTTCTTTGTTTTTTCTGATGGGAAGTTAAAGTTCAGAGTTTTGAATGAACACGTGATTTACAGTCAGATCAGTTTGTAGCAGCTGGAGACGTTTCCTCAGGACGAAGCCTGACCTTAATCCAGAACCACCATGAAAACAGCCTGTCTGTCTCTCTCTCTGTCTGTCTGTCCGTCTGTCTGCCTATCTGTCTGTCTGTCTTTCTGCATGTCTGTCTGTCTCTCTGTCTGTCTTTCTGTCTGTCTGTCTCTCTGCCTGCCTGTCTGTCTGTCTGTCTTTCTGCATGTCTGTCTGTCTGTCTGTCTCTCTGTCTTTCTGCATGTCTGTCTGTCTGTCTGTCTCTCTGTTTTTCTGTCTGTCTGTCTCTCTGTCTTTCTGCATGTCTGTCTGTCTGTCTGTCTCTCTGTCTGCCTCTCTGTCTGTCTGTCTCTGTGTCTGCCTATCTGTCTGTCTGTCTCTCTGTCTGTCTGTCTCTCTGCCTGCCTGCCTGTCTTTCTGCATGTCTGTCTGCCTGCCTGTCTCTCCAATTAAATCCATCTGTCTCCCAGCTTCATCTTTTGATGACCAGATCTACATAGTGGAGATAAAGGACCATACCAGTGATTTTGCATGTTTAAGCCCAATAAATATAAAATACATACATGTTACATTTCTGGCAATCATTTTCCAAAACTTAAAACCGTCATTTTGTTTTTGTGTTATTTTTTTTAATCCTCTAATCTTTGAAAATCAAATGTTCAGGTGATACTAACACCTTAAAACTCAGCAGCGTTAGAATGTAGAACATGTACAGCGACACATACACCAAAGCAGCAAATTGCAGAGGAACAGCAGTTATTAGAAGTGTGTGT
The DNA here is from genome assembly GCA_014773175.1 of Lucifuga dentata. Classification (NCBI taxonomy): domain Eukaryota; kingdom Metazoa; phylum Chordata; class Actinopteri; order Ophidiiformes; family Bythitidae; genus Lucifuga; species Lucifuga dentata. The sequence goes on from VXCM01003263.1 coordinate 23,789, forward strand.
GTGTGTGTGTGTGTGTGTCTGCATGTGTGTGTCTGCGTGCGTGTGTGCATGCATGCAGTATCTATGGCTGCACATGTGTATGCATGCATGTGTTTGTGTGTGTGACTACATGAGCAACACGCTGCGTTTCTGCTGCAGATAAAAGCAGCGTGTTTATTTCCATACCAGAGAGGCAGCTCTGCCGTGTGGACTAATCTCTTTCATGTACACACACACACACATCAAAGACACATGGGCTGCAGCATGCGTGTCCAAACAAACGTGCATGACACTGTAAAGCTTGATGCACAGTAACAGATACAGCAGCTTTTCATGTCAGGTTCACTTCCTGAATCCACTGCTCGCTCGCTCGCTCGCTCTCTCTCTAACACACACACATTTTTCAATATGTCACTTTGGGAATAAAACCCTTTGCGTGGTTTTATAATGCTGCAGATTATCCTTTCCTCTCAAGCAGGCAGTGATATGGAAATGTACACACACACACTCACACACACACACACACACACACACACACACACACACACACACACACACACTGACTGAATCATTTCAGCAGCAGCAGGTTTATCCGCGTGGTGTGTATTTATAGCCTGACTGACTGAACTCGTCTGAGGAGTCAGACTAACGCTAAACGCTAACGCTAGGACTAAACGTTTATTCAATAAACACAGCTACACCTGAACACTACTACACACCTGACTATGATTTGTCCCAAAAAGGTCGTCATCATCATTCACCTCTGAGCGTGTGCGTGTGTGTGTGTGTGTGCATGTGTGTGTGTATTTTGCACGGGACTGCAGCGTATCTAAATACATATAATGAGATTATTATCTAGTCATTAATAATAATAATAATAATAATAATAATAAATAAATAAATAATTGTCTCGAATCAAATTATAAACGTGATTATGAAATGAGGATTCATTTTGACTAAAGGAATATTGGAAATTATCCATTATTAATATTTTTAATTATTTTAAGCTGGAGAAAATGGAAAATACAGCAGTTTGCTTGTCATTAAATAATATATATTTTTATAAATTTACATATTTGAATCTATATAATCTATAAGACTGGTTCTGTCTGCTGACGTATTTTCATCTCCTGCACGTTTTTCACGTCTGATCAGCTAAATCATTAAAATATGCCGTGCTGATGTATAAAACATCAGAAGTACGTCGTTCATAGATGATTATAATCAGAAATACGTTCTTGTATAAACGTAACGGCGCCCACGTTAGCATTTAGCTACAGCCTGTTCTGCTGCTCGTCACGGTTTTAAGGACATTTATAACAGATTACAGTGGGTCGCAAGAGAATAAGTATATTATTATTATTATTATATTATTATTATTATTATTACATTAGTAATTTATATGACAGACAGTTGATAACTAATTCATTTAATATGATATCTATTACTAAATTATTGTAGTTTTTACGTGGGTTGTAATTATTATTAAACATCCAAAAATCACTGAGATGCTCCTTTAATTTTCTGGCCCATATCTATCTAGAGCACAGCAGGACATGTTGGGTTATCTAAAATAAGACTCCATGTGTTTAATAAGCATATAATTAATAATACATTTCCCCGTGTTTAAGGTAACATGTATGTGCTACAGGTTAATGAGAGCTTATCCACGAATCACGGTGAAGCTCCTCACACACAGACGTGTGACGTGTCACGTGTGAGGTCAGCAGCATCTGATTGGTCCATAAACAGGTTCTGGATGCGGGTGCGACCGTTGATGACCTGATGATGTCAGACTTTAGTGACGCGGCATGACAGCGGCTGTGATTCCACCGTCCTTCCTGTCTGCATGCAGCACCAAAACCACGGATCAAACCTCCTCCAGGGAATCTGTTTCTATTTTCATCCACAAACTCGTCCCCCAAATCCGTCATGTTCCAGCACAGGTGCTGCATCTCTGTCCTCCGCTGTCCTCAACTGTCCTCTGTCCCGCCAGAGCAGAAACAGGAAGTTAGAAGCTGAGGTTAGCATGCAGGGATGTGACTGTGCAGCCTATAAAAAGCTCTGTGTGCGTATGCGTGTGCGTGTGTGTGTGTTACACACAAACTGGATCAGGATCAGGAGCAAAAATTTGATGTGCAGTTTACTTGTTGAATATTTACTTTTGAACATGCTAATGATGCTACAAGCTACTTAAATCAAAATAAAGGACATACCGGACTGTTTGCATGTTTAAGCCAAATGAATACAATCTGCATACATGTAACATTACCACCAGCCAGTTTCCAAAACATGCTACCATAGTCTTACGTTTTAGAATTGTTTTTCCTACCTTCCAGACTGCCATTGGTTTCAGTTCTTTAGTACAAGGTGTACTAAATGTGTAAAAAAAAAAAAAAATGTAAAAATACACTTGTAGGAAACTTGAAATGTGCTGAGATAAATGATCCATCACAGCAACAGCACGTCATTCTTATTTGTTTTGTCAAAGTTATTTAATTTAACTATTCCAACATGGCGCAGCATGGCAGAAAACATATGCCTCCACCACGAAATATAGTCCCAGGAGAAGATGACTTTTACTGAGAAAAGAAAACAGCCATACTTTTACAATCATGCATAAGTGTTAGTTTTATACTTTTGGAAAATAGTTGTCATTAACGTAACGTGCATGTGTTTATTGGGCTCAATCATACAAAATTAACTGTATGGCCCTTTAAGATTTTTAAAAGACCATATCACCATTTAGCATGTTTGAGCCTAATATATTCAGTTTTCATACATGTTATGTTACTGACAATCATTTCCCAAAGGATAAAACCGTATTTCAGCTTTCCTGATATTTTGCTAAATCTCTTAATCTTTCAAAATCAAATATTCAAGTGATACACCCACCTTAAAAATCCATGTTTCTCCTGCTAATAGTTACACAGCCTTATGAAGTCACGGTCCTTTAAATTTTTCCATAAACGCAGGTCTTCTTTTGGGACTATATTCCCCGGTGGAGGCATACATTCACTCCACGCTTTTTATTGAGCTTAAACACTAAAATTACATAACTTCTAAAAAAACCTGAATACACGTCTTGTTGGTGATGATGGATTACCTATCCCAAGAACGTTTACAGTATCAACAAGTTGATTTTAATAGCAGAATGAACTGAAACCAATGGAGGTCTGGAAGGTAGGAAAAACATTTTTAATTCACTGTTCCAGTAGTATGCTTTGGAAATGACTGATGTAACGTTACATGTATGAAAATAGAATATATTAGTCTCAAACATACAAAATGGTTGGTGTGGTCCTTTAAGTTTGATGCCTTCCCGCTGGACTCATTTGACATATTTTTCTGAGGCAGACTGAAGCAGCAAAATAATGAATGTTCAGAAATAATGAACTTCATCTGCTGGATCTCTTCATTTTAAGGCAGAGGAAGTGCGTGCGCGTGCGTGTTCGCGTGGCTGGAACACAGAGCCATTGTGCAGCAAAGCTGGATCCATCAGGAAAAAGTCGCTCCGCCTCCGACATCCTGATCCGGCCAAGAAACTTCAAGGAAAAATCCGCTTTTTGGAATAACGCGACGCCGCGAACGACCGGGAATATTCCGGGGTTTCAGTAACTCTGATTTAGTTGGACATAAATAATAATAATAGCAGCGATGCGGGTTCTGCGGGTTTTGCGGGCTGCCGGATGATGCGGCGGCCGCACCGTCGCGCGTCTTTAACGGCTTTGAGAGACCAGAGAAGATGTGGACAGAAGAATATGAAGTCCACTTTGACTTCCTGCTGCAGCTGCTGTGAGTTTTCTCTCATCTCTCTACTTTAGCAGCTTTTTCACGTGGATGCGTGGAAACTTTAACGTGGCAAAGTGGAAATAATGAAGCAACTTTACGCACCGATAAATCAGTATTTCTGTTTGATTATTCTGACGCTTTGATGCTTAAAGACAAATGTTTGTGACGTCAGTATTAGAATTTATAGCGAATTAGTTCTATTTTACCATAAATTGAAATCATGTACAGCAGCATTTAACAGCTGTGAATGTTTCAGTGTATTTAGTGGAAAAAGTTTAACCTCAGATTATTTGTACCAATAACAGGTAAATTAATAATAATGAAAATGATCTGTATTTGCAGGAAATGTGAATTATTGTTTTCATGCTCAGTTTTAACTGAGCTGCAGATTTCAGAATCAATATGAGAAACTTTTTATCCATCATGACCTCATCTGATGACATCACTGTCACTATACAACAATACCCATAAAAACAAACAGCCATGACGTGTTTGTTTGTTTGTTGTTGGTTGTAGAAGATGTAAATATAAACTTTGCTTCAGAGTTTTTGCTGCTCGTGAATCTTTCATAAATCCGTGTTGCATCATCGAGTTTGTACAGAAACAAAACATTTTCTATGTGTGTGTGGCCATTACCAAATCAGTGTTTGTGTGTGGAAAATAAAATGCCACTAAGACACACACAATGCCCCCCCCCCCCCCCCCCCCNCCCACACACACACACACCTTTCATGCAGACACACCTTGTGGGTGTAGGTGAGGTTGGTACACATCTAAAGAGATTACCATGAGTCACTGACATGCAGTGTCACGCTCTTTGTGTCTCACACACACACACACACACACAGTGACTGAGTGTGTGTCCTGGGGATGTAGAATTCTGACTTCAGATAGAAAAATAGTTTTAGTCACATGAAGCTTAGTAAGGTGACGTATCTTTAAGCCTACATTTGACATCCAGTACTTCAGGCTGTGTGTCTCTCTGATTGTGTGTTTGTGTGAGTATTGGTCCTGTTAAAGGACCAGTACTCACATATCAGTGATTTTGCATGTTTAAGCCCAGTAAAGGCAGTACAAGGTGGCATCAAATCTAAAACGTACGTTTATTCTAATATGTAGGTTTTCTAATATGTATGCAGTCGTACATTTTGAAAAATGGTTGGCAGTAACGTAACATTTATGCCAGTTAATTTATTCAAATCAAACATGCAAAACTACTGGTATGGTCCTTTAATGCCATACAGACTGACTGGCAGAGTCGGCATCATTGACTGACATGAGTTTTGAATTTGATGAGTTTTGAAGTTTCTGTACTGCTGATGATTTCATACGTCAGACAGCAAAATACAAAGCTGCATGTTGTGCTAAATGCTCACCGCAACCTCAGTTTCTACGTCCACGCGTGTGTGTACGCACATATGATTGGATTATACATGCATTTTTCTCTGTTAATATTGTTCATATACTATAGATAGATAGATAGATTTTTTTTATTTTTTTGCATGCTGGTGTGTTTCTGACGGCAGTTTGTGTCTCACTGCGATAAACGTCACGGTGCCGTTTGACCCCTCATGTTCTTCTCTCATTTGGTTTCCTCCGTGTCCACGGCAACCAGCACGTCCTTACCACAATGCTGCCCAGCTCATTGCATTTTTGAGCCTAATGCAATTGGCCTGATCAGGTTATGCAAAAAACCATCTGAATCATCTGTGGAGAGTGTTGACGTGTCCACACAGATCCACTCAGACAGGAAACGCCATGTGACTGACAGAGTGAATATCTGCTATTAGAAATGACACCGGTAATAATTAATGAGTAATATTAAGCGTTATACTGCCTGTTTATTTGCATAATGATATGTTACAGCAGTGTTCTGCATATATAGACTAAGTTTCAATCAATTAAGTAACAATTTCTGATCAAACTTAAATGTTGTGAAGATTTAAAGCCAAAATCTATTCAAGAATTTAGCTTTTCAAGGTTTTCTTCATCATTAGTAACAACATGTAAACCACACGCATCTCATACCGGTGATTTTCCATGTTTAATAAACACTGCCTGCATACAGGTTATATTACAGACAATCATTTTACAAAACATAAAACCACATTTTAGTTTTCCTCTTATTTTGCCAAATCCTGTAATCTTTGTAACTCAGATGTTGAGAAAAACACACCTTAAAAGTCAGTGTTTCACTTCGTCTCCTTACAGCAGCAGGCATGTTGTAGCTTCTCTGTAAAGCTCCTGGGACGTTATTCTCTGGCAGAGACATACATCATCTTCTCTGCTGCTCCATGTTGAACCAATTAAGTTCAGTAACTTAAAAAAAAAATAAATAAGCGTGTGGTTTTCTATGATGGATTATTTATTTCAAACACGTTTCACGTCTCTACAAGATGATTTTTATGTTGCACTGGAATGTACTGAAACCAGTGACAGTCTGGAAGGCAGGAAAAACAATTCTAAAATTTATTGCTCCAGTCATATTGTGGAAAATGTTGGCTGTCATGTAATGTGTATGTGAGTTGTGTTTATTGGGCTTAAAGGACCATACCACCCATTTAGCATGTTTGAGCCTAATATATTCAGTTTTCATACATGTTACGTTACTGACAATCATTTCTCAAAGGATAAAACCGTATTTCAGCTTTCCTGATATTTTGCTAAATCTCTTAATCTTTCTAAATCAAATATTCAAGTGATACACCCACCTTAAAAATCCATGTTTCTCCTGCTAATAGTTACACAGCCTTATGAAGTCACGGTCCTTTAAATTTTTCCATAAACGCAGGTCTTCTTTTGGGACTATATTCCCTGGTGGAGGCATACATTCACTCCACGCTTTTTATTGAGCTTAAATGTAATGTGTATGAAAATTGAATATATTAGGTTCAAACATGCAAAAGGGATGGTATGGTCCTTTAAACATGCAAAATCATCGGTATGGTCCTTTAACTTGTAATCAAACCCATACGAGCTGCTTTGGGTTTTAAAATCTCGCTGGTGTTTTATAACAGAATTTAATACATGGCTCAATACCTCAATCAGACTGAGTCAGCCATAAATAAAGTCATAAATAATTAATAGACTAATTAGTTGTCTGTATTGATTGTTTATGTTCTGCTGATGACATTTTAGCAGGTTTTGGACATCAAACTCGTGCTTTCATTTCAGCAGGAATGACTTTATTTCTCAACACCAAGTCAGCGTGCCTTTTCAGTTTGATCTGTGCTTTCAGGAGTTGAGTAATATTGGTTTTTTGGGGGGTTTTTTTTTGGTTGTGTAAGTATTATCGACCAGAAATTTCTAAAGTTGTTTGAAAAAGTGACAAGATGAATAGATGCTGTGGAAAATCTGGTAAAGTAGAAACAGCTGTCTATCTATCTATCTATCTATCTATCTATCTATCTATCTGTCTGTCTGTCTGTCTGTCTGTCTGTCTGTCTGTCTGTCCATCCATCCATTTCAGCTGGATTTGAAGCAGTAGAATATGTATTTTAGTATTTAGGAATGTAACTTTTAACACGCATGTTCACGCATGTTAATATAGTTATCATTCATGCAGAATGTTGAAGTCATTCTCTGGCAAAAGAAACTGTTTCTTCAAATTATTTTATTGCTTCTTAACCTTAATTAATCCTACAATCAGCACATTCAGCCATTTCCTGCTACAGCCTGTTGATAACCAATAAGCATGAGTTGCTAATTTCCTGCAGCAATTAATGTTTGGATGCCTTGCTCAAGGGCAGGTTGATGGAATTTGTTGAGGTTGTTCATTAGATTTTCTGGGATTTTACATCACAAGCTCTAACTTGTTCTGTCTAAAAGAGGCTTTTTAAAAACAATTTATTGTATAATATTTAAAGGACAATACCAGTGGTTTTTCATGTTTTTTTAATTTTGTTCTCTGATGGAGACATAAATTTTCTCTGTTTCCGCTCCGTGTCAGACCGTTTAAATAAAGTTACTGCAACAAAAAATTTAACAGACATTTAAAGACATTTGAAGCAGCAGTAATAAAACCCCTATAAACCAGTCTGGAAGGTAGGAGAAACAATTGTAATATTTACAGCTCCAGTTGTGTGTTTTGGAAAACGGTTATCAGAATGCAAAACATGCAAAATCACCAGTATGGTCCTTTAATTTCAAATTATATTCAATGAATGGGTTGAGATTAAATGACGTTTTTAGAACAGGCTGATGAAGGTCAAATCCGGGGTCAATATTTTAACTTATAAGTCATTTTAATGTCACTTTTGTACAGTAGATATGTTAGCATATGTTAGCATATGTCTGCTAATTGGGTTTTATGCTCAGCAGTTGAAGTTTGGTTTTAAATGACCGGGCACGCAACGACAGACGTGTTCCATCGCATTCATTAACCTGGACACCTGCGTGTGTGTGTGTGCGTGCGTGCGTGTGCGTGTGCGTGTGTGTGTGTGTGTGTGTGTGTGTGTGTGTGTGTGTGTGTGTGCTCCTCCCCAGCGATGCCAACCTCACAGACGTGCTGTCTGACTCGGAGTGTGATTTGGGAAGTCTGGAGCGTTTGGAGCGCGGCAGCACCGACACGCTGGCCAACGGCTGCCGAGCCGACAGCGAGGCCGCCAAGAGGCTCGCCAAGCGCCTCTACCACCTGGAGGGCTTCAAACGCTGTGACGTGGCCAGACACCTGGGGAAGAAGTAAGCACGCGCACACACACACACACACACACACACACGTACAGAGTCACAGATGCATCAATAAATCCCCTGAAACAGAGAAATCTGTTACATGTTTATATGAACATGTGATGCAGACATAAAGTATGAATCAACATACATGTAAAATATCAGATTGATGACAAAATACACATTCATCATCAGCACAAAGTTACTAACATGCTTAAAGGAGCATACCGGTGATTTTACATGATTAACACTGCTCTCTCTCTCTCTCTCTCTCTCTCTCTCTGCAGTAACGAGTTCAGCCAGTTGGTGGCGTCAGAGTACCTGAGTTTCTTTGATTTCTCTGGTCTTTTTCTGGATCGAGCCCTGAGGTAACGCTCAGGCAGCGGTTTGTACTGTGTGTGTGTGTGTGTGTGTGTGTGTGTGTGTGTGTCTTTTTTCCAATTTGGCTCATCTCCAGTGTTAGCTTTGTGCTAATGGAGCTGTTTGTAGCTGCTGTAGCTAACAGCTCATCATGTCATGTAGCTGCTGTGTTGCTGCCTGCAGCTCCTCCCCCTCCTCAGGTAAACACCTGAGGCGTGCATGGCAGACTAGCGTACTGGTATTGAAAACCACGTAGCACAGTTAAAGGACCGTCCCGGTGATTTTGCATGTTTGAGTCCATTAAATACTACTTTCATACACGTTACTCCAACCATTTTCCAAAGCATAAAACTGTATTTTAGTTTATGGGTGATTTTGCTGAATTGCCTAATCTTTCTAAATCAAAAATGTTCAATTCAGGTGATGCATTCACCATAAAATTCATTCATAAAATTCACTTAAGCACGATCTTAGAAGGCACGATCTTAAAAGGCCATCTTCTGCTGGGACTATATTTCCTGGCGGAGACATACATTTTATTCCTTTTATGCTGCTTTAGTGTAAAAATCAAACAGGAAGAAAACACTGATGAGTCTTCACCTCGTTTAGAACTGCAGCTCGTTTCCTCAGAGTTTCATAAAGTTTGTGATGAAGATGTAAACGCTTCAGAATCCAGAACCGTTTCCATCCTGTTTGTTAAAAACGTTTCAGCTTCTGATGACTTCATCACATCTTTTCCAGAAACTTCCTAAAAGCCTTTCCTCTGATGGGAGAGACACAGGAGAGAGAGAGAATCCTCGTACATTTCTCAAGACGCTTCTGCCACTGCAACCCACAGACGCCCACGGCTGAAGGTGAGAACCGTGAGGAAGAGTATGATGAAGAGAGACACGTTTATCAGCAGAGTGAGGATTATGTAGATTATTATCATCAAACATCTCTAAAACGTGACAGGAATACTGCAGCATAATGTGTAATATACTAAACGCTAACTAAAGCTAATATTTATGTTGCTATGCTAACGTTGATGCTACATCCGTCTTTAAATTTGATCCTCATAAATTTTAATTCTGAATTACCTGTAGATTAAATCGCACCTCAGATTACTTTATTTTATTTTCTGTTGATGTTAACATGAACATTATGTTCTCTGAATATGCTGTTCTATATCTATGGTTCTCAAACTGTGGCCTGAGGACCTCCAAGGGTACAAGAAGTTGATCCCAGCCAAAATAAAGAATAATGTAACTTGGTATTTTTTTTTATTCCATGAAAGATATCCCAATGATTGAATCTATAAAATCGACTATTTTGAAAATAAATCCCATTCTGCGTTTACAGACCTGAAATGAAGTTCATTTAAAGGAACATACCGGTGATTTTACATGTTTGAGATAAATAAACACTTCCTGCATACATGTTGTGTTACAGCCAACCATTTTATGAAACGTACTACCACAGTGGTACAGTTTAGAATTGTTTTTCCTACCCTCCAGACTGTCATTGGTTTCAGTTCATTCCAGAACGGCATAAAAATCAACTTGTAGAGATTTGAAACGTGCTGAGATAAATAATCATCACAGAAAACCACAATCTGTTGTTTTATGTTGAAGTTATAATTAGAGCAGAGCAACACGGAGCTACATGCAGAAAACGTCTCTGCCAGAGAAATTAAAATAATCCTGGCTTCTACATTCATGTTTCCTGAGTTAACAGAGGAAACGTTGAGTTTTAAGGTGTGCAGGGTTGGATTGGCCGTCGGGAGAGGCGGGACTTTTTCCGATGGGCCAGTCGGTGCCTTTGTCCCACAATATAGTATTAATTAAAATTCTCTTAAATTATGCAAACATATTATTTTTTCTTTCATAAATTTCTTGGTGCGGAGAAACAGCGAAGGATTACGGACTTATTCGCCACGTCTCCGGCATCATTGGCATTTTCGTCTTGTTATTCCTACCCCCCCAGTAAAAATTAGGATCCCAGTCTGACCCTGAAGGTGTTTGTATCACCTGAACATTTGATTTGGAAAGATGTGGGGATTTGGCAAAATAACAGGAAAAATAAAATAAATAAACAATAATAAGAAAATAATAATAATAAAATAAATAAATAAATCTGGAAAATTGTTGGTAGCAATGTAACTTGGTGTGCAGGTAGTTTTTTTTATTGGGTTTAAACATGTAAAACCACAGAGGAAACAGGGAAAACCTGATGTAAAAAACATTTGAGATGTCCTGTCATACATGAACGTATGTATGTGTGCGTGCGTGTGCGTGTGCGTGTGTGTGTAGCAGGAGCAGCTTGACATTTAATTGACCTCAGCCTTGTCTATTGTCTCCGTTGCAGACGGAGCGCACACGTTAACCTGCGCCCTCATGCTGCTGAACACGGATCTACACGGACACGTGTGTACTGACTCCTGCTTCGTCTGATCGTATATATTCTGCAGGTTTCCTGTAATAAACTGCAGAAATTCTTCCTGAGCAGTCTGCTGCGTTTCCATCCCCCCATCTGCATATCTCCTCTCCTCGTTCTTGTCCTTATTCTCTCTCTCTTTTTTCCTCCACCTCTCCGTCCTACTTTCTGACCTGCTTCTGTCTCTCTGCTAACGTCTCTGCTGCAGAAAGTGGAGCGTGTTCTCTGAGCAGCATTATCAGTATCAGCCGTGTGATTTGCTTTTCTTAGACTCTTCTCTCTTTAAGTCTCTGATCATAAAATACTTTGATCGATTCCTCCTCTAACTCATATCTTCTTCTTTCCCTCGCTGCCTTGTTTCCATGCTAACCGTATCTGGTCCGTGGTCTGTCTGTGCCCCACAGGTGGTAAGTATTCCTGTAACCTAACCGCCCTGCTGCTCATTCATGTCTGTTTGTTGCCGTCTGAGGAAATACATTCATTACAAACACCAAACTATCTGTCCTCCAGAAGAGCCGTAAGAATTATGACTGGATGCAAAAGTAGACTTCCATCTAATCCTGTTTTTTACAAAAATGTTCTGTTTTGTAAACTGTAATTATGTTTTGAGCTCAAAATCAAGAACTACCAGTAAATATTCAATCAATGTTTAAAGAAGGAAAGAGGCAGTGTGATCTTAGAGGAGTTTGTATGTATGACATTCCAAAAATTAGAACAGAAACAAAAAGAAGAAGTATANTCTTAGAGGAGTTTGTATGTATGACATTCCAAAAATTAGAACAGAAACAAAAAGAAGAAGTATATCGCTGATGTTAATATATGGAACAGAAAATGAAATTAAATTATTTAAACTTTAAAAAAATTTAAATGGATGTTTAAACTGAATGTAATGAAGAAAAAGTTCTATGAATAATTCTTTTTGAAATCATGACTGCGTACGTATGTGAAAATGTATGTAAACGTATTTTTCTTTATTTATTATGGTGAAGTGGTCAGTGGTTTTTTTTCTTTCTTAATCAGAAATGTGAGAAGGGTTGGCTTTAAATAAGCTTTTCTCTTCAGCCGACTCCTTTTCAGTCACAGAGAAAAAAAAAATATGGGATATGTTGTAAAATATAGAAACTGAATTGCCTGTGTCACACATTGTTCTAGTAATGAATACTCAAAGACCGAAATTAAAAAAACTAACGGTATAATACAGTTCATCATAAAGATTGCTGTAATAGTAAAATATGTTTCAGTCCAGTCAAACTAAAATAGCATCCTGTTTACAAAGTCACTTTACCTGATACGTACTCTACCTGACAGATGTTAATCTACAGTTTAACTGCTGTAAAAACATCCACATTAAAGTTAGAATAAAATAATCTGTACAGCAGAACTTCTGATTCAGCCAAAGTCAAATCAGTTTTAGTTTAAAGGACCTTACTGTTGATTTTGCATGCTTAAGTCCAGTAAATACTACCTGTATACACATTATGTTGCTGCCAACCTTTTTCCAAATTATAAACCCTTACATTAGTTTTCCTGTTATTTTGCCAACTAGTCTAATCTTTCAAAATCAAAAGTTCAGGTGATACACCCAGCTTAACATTCTGTGTTTTAGCTGCTAACACTTTAGCATGATTGTAAAAAGCACTGTCATTTTAATATCTCAGTAAAAGCCGTCTTCTCCTGGGAATATGTTTACTAGCATTTGCTTCCGTGCAGCTCCATGTTGGATCAGCAGCATAATCTGTATTCAGGTTAGATAAATATTTGGCTCAAACATGCAAAACCACCGGAATGTTCCTTTAACATTGTATCTGTCTAGGCTACAGTTTTGATTTAAACATAAACAGGAAGTAATTTGTAGTAATGGCAGTAAAATTGAAAAAAAAAGCTATATTTAATAATCCCCAGAGAGAAATCCTCTTTTCTATCATCCACTCGCCTTAGAGAGGTCAAAGGTCACGCTCATGCTACAGAACAGCAGCTCTGGACCTCTGTTCTGTACATTTGGATGAACTTGGATATTTCCCTCTGAGAGGTAAAGCTGATGTATCAGCTCACCTGCAGAAACCATCAACTCTATCAGCACAACACTGCCATCTAGTGGACATTTACAAACCTCAGGCTGCAGCAGATTAAAATGCATTAAAGGACCATACCGGCCATTTTGAATGTTTGAGCCTAATATATTTAATTTTCTTACATGTAACGTTACTGATAATCATTTTCCAAAGCATACTGCTGGAACAGTGAATTAAAAATGTTTTTCCTACCTTCCAGACCTCCATTGGTTTCAGTTCATTCTGCTATTAAAATCAACTTGTTGATACTGTAAACGTTCTTGGGATAGGTAATCCATCATCACCAACAAGACGTGTATTCAGGTTTTTTTAGAAGTTATGTAATTTTAGTGTTTAAGCTCAATAAAAAGCGTGGAGTGAATGTATGCCTCCACCGGGGAATATAGTCCCAAAAGAAGACCTGCGTTTATGGAAAAATTTAAAGGACCGTGACTTCATAAGGCTGTGTAACTATTAGCAGGAGAAACATGGATTTTTAAGGTGGGTGTATCACTTGAATATTTGATTTTGAAAGATTAAGAGATTTAGCAAAATATCAGGAAAGCTGAAATACGGTTTTATCCTTTGGGAAATGATTGTCAGTAACGTAACGTATGAAAACTGAATATATTAAGCTCAAACATGAAAAATGGGTGGTATGGTCCTTTAAATAGAAGTTACAAGGGCTGAATGTTGAATATCACCAAAGTATTTTCGTCTTGTATAGATTCTGTCACACAGATCCACAAAAAAACAGCCAGTGGATATTTCTGTTTGTTCTCTCCTCAGAACATCGGGAAGAAGATGTCCTGTCAGCAGTTCATCAGCAATCTGGACGGACTCAACAACGGCAAAGACTTCCCCAAAGACTTATTAAAGGTACGGATCTGAGCTGCTGCTGAACGCTGCGTCTTCACGTTCCAGCGCTGCCTTCAAATTAAAACCCGTAAAGAGTGTTTTACCATCTCTCTGTCGCCCACAGAGCCTGTATAACTCAATCAAGAACGAGAAGCTGGAGTGGGCTGTGTGAGTATGAATTCCTGCTGCTTAAACGTAACGCTGCTAACACACACAGCGTGGCTTATCTGTGTGTGTGTGTGTGTGTGTGTGCAGGGAGGAGGAGGAGCTGAGGAAGAGTCTGTCGGAGCTGGTGGAGGAGCAGTGTGAGGGTGGGAGTAAACGTGTTGCCAGGGTAACGGATGGGAGTAACCCTTTCATTGCAATCCCCATCCTCCTCAACGCCGTCACGTACAAACATGGAGTACTGAACCGCAAGAGCCTCGCTGACCTGGACGGCAAACGCAGTGAGCGCACGCACACGTATACACACACACACACACACACACACACACAGATTGNCGGCAAACGCAGTGAGCGCACGCACACGTATACACACACACACACACACACACACACACAGATTGCCCATTTCTCTCCATTATGTTTTAAAAATGTGTGTGAAAAGAGTTTTTGTTTTTTGTCTCCTTGAGTCTGTCATACTCTGTAAATATATAAAATTAGATGTATTTATTATAATTAATCATTCAGATGTTCTCTTCCTCTCTTTTCTTTCTGTCTCTCCTCTCTTTCTCTTTCGTTCCCTCTCTTCCTGTCCAGCTCCGCGGGGTCGCCGCGGCTGGAAGAAGTTCTATGCGGTTCTGAAGGGGATGATCCTGTATCTTCAGAAGGTACCAGCTCAGCCTCGCCTCCGTTGCCATGGAAACTCACATCAACCACCGCAGTGACAGTGGCGCCGGATGCTGCTCGCTGTGTGTGTGTGTGTGTGTGTGTGTATTAGNCCACCGCAGTGACAGTGGCGCCGGATGCTGCTCGCTGTGTGTGTGTGTGTGTGTGTGTGTATTAGCAGAGGAAATGATGCATGGCTGCTGTAGGCTGTTTGTCTCCCCCTGCTGGTAGAAAGCAGCACTGACGCTGTGAGGTCATTCAGTCTGATCATACACGATTTTCACCATCATTTTACTAACGATGCACTCAGGTGCTGCACAGGTACGCAGGAGAAAACACACAGGTCTACTCTCTCAGCGCTGATTTACACACCTACCCAGAGAGAGAGAGACAGAGAGAGAGAGAGAGAGAGAGAGAGAGACTTGTACTGTCTCTCTCTCTCTCCACCTGTCTGTCTCCTCCGGTTCTATGATTGAATTGGTCGTACCTGAGCGCGTCCTGACAGACAGGAGATTACCTGCTGCAGGTAGAGAACCAGGTGCTGCTTTCACCTGCAGCAGCACAAACAGCCGTCCTCAAGTGTGTGTGTGTGTGTGTGTGTGTGTACACCCATGCATTAACAGGCAGCGGTAATGAAACATATTTGCTGTGATGAAGGAGTTTCCTCTGTAAATTGGCAAAGTTTCACATTATGTTACCTGCATTTTGATGAAATCTGGAGGATTCTGTCAGCCAATCAGATTCAGCTTATCTCAGAGATAACAGATCTACTGCCACATGCAACTTCTACATCCAAAATGTCTCTACAACTCTTTCCTCTTTTTCTTGTCCCATCAGGATGAGTATAAGCCGGACGCAGACCT
Organism: Lucifuga dentata; assembly: GCA_014773175.1. Taxonomy (NCBI): domain Eukaryota; kingdom Metazoa; phylum Chordata; class Actinopteri; order Ophidiiformes; family Bythitidae; genus Lucifuga; species Lucifuga dentata. The sequence goes on from VXCM01003263.1 coordinate 39,603, forward strand.
GTCGGAGGTGGACCTGAAGAACGCCGTGCGGATCCACCATGCCTTAGCCACGTGCGCCACCGACTACAGCAAGAGAGCTAACGTGCTGAAACTCAAAACCTCCGACTGGAGAGTCTTCCTGCTGCAGGCCCCGTGAGTCACACACACACACATATATACACACGCACATGACAAACGGAGGAATTTTCTCATAACTTTGCGTTTCTGCAGGAGCGAGGAGGAAATGATGTCATGGATCTTCAGGATAAACCTGGTGGCAGCTCTCTTCTCCGCCCCGGCGTTCCCCGCGGCCATTGGCTCAATGAAGAAGTTCTGTCGCCCCATCCTGCCGTCCGCGTCCACCAGACTCAGCCAGGTACACACACACCTGCACGATATCACACACACACACCTGCATGTTAGATTTTATAAAAGTCGATACGTGATGCTAGCTAACAGTCTTTAGCATTTTCCTGAATGAATGGGCGATTTTTCACTTCCTGTTTTTGTGTGTTCCTGCATGTGATTGGCTGTTTTGGGTTTTCCTGTTTGTCTGGGCTGTGATTGGTTCAGGAGGAGCAGCTGCTGAGTCACGAGACGAAGCTGAAGCAGATGAGCGTGGAGCTGGAGGAGCACCGCAAAAACCTGCCGTCGTCCGAGCCCAAGAGCCGCGAGTGGGAGGAGTACCGCCTCAAAGAGCACTACCTCACCTACGAGGTACGCCGTGCTGCTACACGCCGTGCTACATACCGCTGCTACATGCATCGTGTCATATCATATCATATCATATATCATGTCATATATCATATCATGTCATGTCATGTCATATATCATATATCATATCATGTCATATGTCATATATCATATCATATATCATGTCATGTCATATCATGTCATATATCATCATATATCATGACATATCATATCATGTCATATATCATATATCATGCCATGTCATAGGTCATGTCATATCATATCATATATCATGTCATATCATATATCATATATTGTCATGTCATATGTCATATATCATGTATCATATCATGTCATATCGTGTCATATATTATATTATATCATATCATGTCATATCATATCATATCATATATCATGTTATATCATATCATGTCATATCATATCATGTCATATCATTTCATATCATATCATAAGTCATATCATGTCATATCATATATCATTATATCATGTCATGTCATATGTGATGTCATATATCATGTCATATCATGTCATGTCATATATCATGTCATGTCATATATCATGTCATATCATTTCATATCATATATATCATGTCATATCATATATCATATATCATGTCATGTCATATCATGTGATGTCATATATCATATCATGTCATGTCATGTCATATCACATGCATGATGCAAGTATCATAAATAATTTCTTACTGAAGTCATTATTGCCAATGTAGGATAAGAAACATCAGGTTTGAGGGTGACAGCGTGTTCATCAGGGTCCAAACGAAAAGATTTTGGGCTTTTAAAGGACCATTCCAGCTATTTTCATGTCTGAGCCTAATATGTTCAATTTTCATACACGTAACATTACTGACAATCATTTCCAAAGCATACTACTGGAACGGTGAATTAAAAATGTTTTTCCTACCTTCCAGACCTCCATTGGTTTCAGTTCATTCTCTATTAAAATCAACTTGTTGATACTGTAAACGTTCTTGGGATAGGTAATCCATCATCACCAACAAGACGTGTATTCAGGTTTTTTTAGAAGTTATGTAATTTTAGTGTTTAAGCTCAATAAAAAGCGTGGAGTGAATGTATGCCTCCACCGGGGAATATAGTCCCAAAAGAAGACCTGCGTTTATGGAAAAATTTAAAGGACCGTGACTTCATAAGGCTGTGTAACTATTAGCAGGAGAAACATGGATTTTTAAGGTGGGTGTATCACTTGAATATTTGATTTTGAAAGATTAAGAGATTTAGCAAAATATCAGGAAAGCTGAAATACGGTTTTATCCTTTGGGAAATGATTGTCAGTAACGTAACATGTATGAAAACTGAACACATTAGGCTCAAACATGCAAAATAGGTGGTATGGTCCTTTAAGGCGCCGTCAGCCTCTTTGTGTTGAATAGTTTTGTACTTCCTGTCTAAAACGTCTCTCGCTCATCCTCTCGTCTCCCTGAGCAGAAGAGTCGGTACGAGACGTACATCAGCCTCCTGCAGGCCAAGCTGCACGCTGAGACGGACGACCTGGAGAAGATCGAAGCCAGCGTGATGGGCGGCCTGATGGGGGAGGGGAGGGGCCTGGCAGGACGCGAGTGCCTCCTCCGTAAAACGCAGTCGTCCCCGTCCATCAGCCAGGCTCACGGCGGGCTGAACGGGAAGGCTGGAGGGCCTCACAGGAGCTGAGGGTAACCATGACGACGAGGAACCCGCCTGATGCTACAAACTGACCAAGCCTCACTTCTATAAACTGTTACTATTGCACATTAAATGGTCATAACTGTGATCACTATTTATAACATCAGTATTATTTTAGTTTGATAGAAAGCGTGACGCCGTTGTCTTTTTGTTTTTAGTTAGGAGCAGATTTTTTTTATGAAATATGACTTTCTGGGCCAGAAAGAGAACAAGCAGACATCAGAGTCCTGAGGTTTGGCGTCAGGGCGGTTCTTGGTGTGTTGGCGGCGATTCGTCCTGGGAGGAAACGGTACTACTGTAGCATTTTGGACTTTTTCCACTGTTTTTGTTTTAAACACGCCGAGCCTCTCAGTATGGACCTACGGCGAGCGGTAGAGCGTGTAGCGACAGCATATCTGTCTGTGTTACAACACAGAAACACTTGACTGTTGAACGCTCACAACTTACAAACTCAGAAAAACCTGCCATGTATAGCCTATTTATTTATTTATTAATGATCAAATCTTTTATTCCCACAGGAAGTGGAGCATGTACGCTCCGTCAGCACTCATACCGTTACATACATTTATACACACTCAGTACAAACGCGCTTATTTATTTATTTTTTTTGCTATTGGACACTAAGCCGCTGCACTGGAGGAAGAGAGGTTGAGTGCCTTGCTCAAGGGCACCTCGGCACGAGCTGGTTGAGGGATCAGGAGGAAGTAACTCCCGCTTCATTGCAGTTTGACCCACAGCTTCACAGGAAGTCGTTACTCTGAAATCTAAGCTGCCGCAGCACCGCCACTTGTTAATGACTGAGATTTCTGGAGATTAAAATGAAAAGTGGAACAGGGAAGTGTAGGTATGAGCATAAAAACTGATCAGCTGGTATGTGTGTGTGCACACCTCACCATGCTTTTAAAGGACCATTCCACCCATTTTCATGTTTGAGCCTAATATATTTAATTTTCATACATGTAATGTTACTGACAATCATTTCCCAAAGCATACTACTAGAACGGTGAATTAAAAATGTTTTTCCTACCTTCCAGACCTCCATTGGTTTCAGTTCATTCTGCTATTAAAATCAACTTGTTGATACTGTAAACGTTCTTGGGATAGGTAATCCATCATCACCAACAAGACGTGTATTCAGGTTTTTTTAGAAGTTATGTAATTTTAGTGTTTAAGCTCAATAAAAAGCGTGGAGTGAATGTATGCCTCCACCGGGGAATATAGTCCCAAAAGAAGACCTGCGTTTATGGAAAAATTTAAAGGACCGTGACTTCATAAGGCTGTGTAACTATTAGCAGGAGAAACATGGATTTTTAAGGTGGGTGTATCACTTGAATATTTGATTTTGAAAGATTAAGAGATTTAGCAAAATATCAGGAAAGCTGAAATACAGTTTTATGCTTTGGGAAATGATTGTTAGTAATGTAACATGTATGAAACTGAATATATTAGGCTCAAACATGCTAAATGGGTGGTATGGCCCTTTAAGTGGCTCCAGTTGAGAATATGTGGTAATAGCACGGTTGCAGGGTCGTGTTTTGTAAAGATTTAAAGGTGCTATTGAAAAAATCTAATGAGAAACAATCTGATGACGTTCTGAGTGAGATGATCAGACCTGAACCTCAAGGCAGATGTCCTTCTGCTGACAGGTGAACAGCACACCTGTTCACGACTGAGGTTGATCCCAAAAAAAAGGAAATCTTTCTCTCTGTTACATGGATCTCCTCATATCAGATCTTAACTTTAGGGAAATGCTTTCATATTAACAGTTTGTTTCTCATCGCTGCCGTTATTCTAATGCAAAGAAACAGTTCAGTAATGAAGGCAGCAGAACATGCTGAACGAGGAGGAGGGTAGATGTGTTTTCCAAGAAGAAGATGCTGGTTTGGTTTTCTAAGAAGAAGAAGAAGGTCGTCTCTGAGCCAAGAGCAGGAAAAACATGCAGCGTTTCCATTTTTCACAGAAAAGAAAAGCAGCATGTTGAACCTGTTAGTCATGGAGGGCGGAGCTAAAGTTAAAGTGGCTGCTGGTACCGACTGTGAGCACCTTAAATGAGCCCAACCCACTCAAACACACACACACCTCCTCTTCCTGTATGATTTGCTTATGACACAACTGTAGATCAGTCANAGCACAGCAACATGCAGGTGTAAATGGAGCCATGGCGTCGCAGACACGCCACTTCTGCTGCTTCCTGTGTCGTAGGAACGGCGACTGATGGGATCTGAGATCTTTGGGACGAAGCTGGAAATCTGGAATCACAGCTGGAATCCTGGATCTGATCCTTGAAACAGACCAAAATGCTGGAACGGAGCTGAGAGGACGTACCACTTTATAAAGCTGAATTATTACAATAATTATTACAATAAATAACTGCTTTCTTACAGACCCCCNCCGTAGTCACTTTAGCTGTTGTGCTAATCTTTGTTCTAGGGTTAGGCCTGTGCTCTAATACAGGGTTGTGAGAAGAATATTTGTTTTGTTTAATGTAAAAATGACAACCTTTGCACTTTGATGTCAGCATTGGATTTTTTTTTTTTTTTTTTTTTTTGTATATCTGAGCTGTTTTTGACAGGATGCTCATACATGTAAAGGACATATTTACTGAATATTTAGTCTGTGCTTCATAAAATAAGCTTTTCTACACACTTTTGTGGTTGTAGTTTTTTTTTTTTTAAGNTAGTCTGTGCTTCATAAAATAAGCTTTTCTACACACTTTTGTGGTTGTAGTTTTTTTTTTTTTAAGACCATCAGTTCACTAACTGAATGACCTCATAAAAATAAATGACACTGACATAAAATTTAGAACTAATTTTCTTCCAATCTGAGAATTATTGTTTGTCTCAGGATCGTTTTATATTGAAAATTTAGCCAACATGAACACTTTGAAACTTAATATAATACTTTCTGTGTTCTGTTCTTTTTCAGTCCAGAAATATGGATATTTAAAATATTTCATCTGTAACAAATCTAAACCTGAAGGCAGACGTCCTAAAGAGAAAAAAAAACCTCCGCTGAGGTGTTTTCACCTGCAGCATCTTTAGGCAAGTTAGACAATTACAGAGAGAAATGATCCAGCTCTACGCTCTGAGCCGCTTTGTCACACAGATTTTCTGTTTAAAGGACCATACCAACCATTTTGCATGTTTGAGCCAAATGTATGCAGTTTTCATACGTTACATTACTGACAATCATTTCCAAAGGATAAAACCGTATTTCAGCTTTCCTGATATTTTGCTAAATCTCTTAATCTTTCAAAATCAAATATTCAAGTGATACACCCACCTTAAAAATCCATGTTTCTCCTGCTAATAGTTACACAGCCTTATGAAGTCACGGTCCTTTAAATTTTTCCATAAACGCAGGTCTTCTTTTGGGACTATATTCCCCGGTGGAGGCATACATTCACTCCACGCTTTTTATTGAGCTTAAACACTAAAATTACATAACTTCTAAAAAAACCTGAATACACGTCTTGTTGGTGATGATGGATTACCTATCCCAAGAACGTTTACAGTATCAACAAGCTGATTTTAATAGTAAAATTAACTGAAACCAATGGAGGTCTGGAAGGTAGGAAAAACATTTTTAATTCACCGTTCCAGTAGTATGCTTTGGAAAATGATTGTCAGTAACGTAACGTGTATGAAAACTGAACATACTGGGCTCAAACATGCTAAATGGATGGAATGGTCCTTTAATGCTGCATTGATTTGCACTGGGAACTCGGAACTGGCTGGAAAAAGTCAAAAAAAAAAACAAAAAAAAACCCTCAAGTCATGAAAGTCTGGAAGGTTCCTCAACAGTTCAGTGCTGACGTCATTTCAACATGGCTGCTCACATTGTAAAGGTAATTTCTCTATAAATTAATATTTAAAAGCATGTTCTTTAAATCAATCAGACACTCACAGGTTAAACATAAAATAGTGTAATTCAGGAGCAGTTTGAAAATGTAAATAGCTCATAAAGATTTGGTCCGACAGAGCAAACAAAGCCAAAGTTTTCATGGAGCGTTCATGTTGTCTCACGTTGTTGAGCTGAAACGTTTTCGTACGGTAACGTTTTCGTACGGTAACGTTTTCATACGGTAACGTTTTCGTACGGTAACGTCTGGTTTCTGTTCTGACTTAAAATCAGCATCAGAGCTGATCTTCGGCAGGTTTTCATCTTCCTCACTGCTAAAGAGCCTCATGACGCTAAGCTAATGCTACGTTCACAGACCTCGGAACTCAGATTTTTCCGACTTCTTACTTGGAAAAATGTGTTGAAACGGCACTTAAAGTCGGAGCTCCGGCTGGGAAACCCAGACAGTTTTTTTTTTTGTTTTTTTTTATTTTATTTTTTTTATTATTGTTATTTTAACCCGGACAAAATTATCTACCCCGATTTACGAGTATGACGTCACTCAACATGGCGGCGCTGTGGAAGCGAGGTTTCTGAATGGAAATGATCAGCTAAAAGGAGAATAAAGTATTTTTTTCTTGCGTGAAACTGAAAGAAAAAGGTCAGAATATGTCACCATGGTAACTATCTATTTTGTATAAAAACTGTTTGCCATTGATACGTAAGTGTAAATAATTTCATATTACTTCTCTGCACAAAGTTTAATACCCACTGTGATTAATATCATTGTAAAACAACACGACCAAACAGTCCTGTAGTCTAACTTTACTTTAGTTAGCATTTATTACCAAGTTTAATTAATTTTACAGTATTTATTGGTGTTCAGCTGCTTTTTTGAATACATTTGGTTGGAACAGTTTGAGGTTGGAAGTTGGAACTTCCGACTGGGAAAACTACGACTTCCGAGGTCTGTGAACGCAGCATAAGTTCAACCCATCGTTAGCTTGTTCTGTCACAGGAAGTGCAGCTAGCTAACGCTCCAGCTATGCTAGACTGAGTCAGCGTCACTTCCTGTTTGTTTTGCATCACATCATCTGATTGGTTGTCCTTGTCATGTGACTTTCTTGGTATTCACCAAGTGTTTCTGCTTCAGGTGGAGAAACTAATTTGTTGTTTCCACCTGTAGCTGTTAGCCAGTTAGCTTGTAGCTGTTAGCCAGTTAGCTTGTAGCTGAAGCATTTCAAACAACAGGAGATAATTCATCAGACGCTGAGCTGCTGCTTTCAGACATGTTTGTCTCGTTTCTTCTTGTTATGATGTTAAAATTCATCAACACATCATCAGCAATACCATCAATGTTGTGATATGACCAATTTATAATCATATTAAAAAAATCATGAATAATATAGCATAGCCCTGCATGCTAATTTATCCTTCTAGGCAGGTCTGACAGGTGTGTGGCCACGCCCTGAAGCTGCATCTGGTTTTATTTCCTGTTCTTCAGGTAAGTGCACTTTTCCTTTTTACCTGTAAATTATTTACTGTTTAAAGTTCAATCTAACCCTAACCCTAACCCTAAAAAAAAAATATATATATTATTTTTTAAAGTTCAGGACTTTATGTTTTCTTACATTATTAATGTGCAAATTGTTAACTGTTGAAATTCAATTTTACTCATTTGTAAAAGAAAAAATAGCCGCTGGTGGATGACTGGAATGTAAATAATTTGATATATTGATGTAGATTAGTTGGTGTTTACATGGAATTATTAACAGTTTATTTTATTATACGAAATGTCTGAGAATTGTGTGTTTTGTAGGAGTAAATGCATGTAGATAATGTAATACAGTCAGTTGTCTGGAAGCCCTGCAAAGGTGTGTGTGTGTGTGTGTTGTAATCCCAGAGTCTCATGAAGTTGCAGTATTCAGATTTATTTTTATGTTTTCATTTCTTCTGAATAAACCCGCTCAGTAAAGGACATGGTCATGTAAAAGTTAAAATGCAGCACAGACGTGCAGCGTAACGCAGACCGCCTGCTACGCTGCCCACCGTCAGAAAAACCACGCGTGTTTGGTTAATTCTGCTGCCGGTTCCCGGGCNTACGCTGCCCACCGTCAGAAAAACCACGCGTGTTTGGTTAATTCTGCTGCCGGTTCCCGGGCCTCGGCTGTAGGCCTGAGTCAGTCCTGGCTGCTGTGACGGCCGAGCGCTCCTGTAGGAGTTTCCTGTTGGTCAGATTCAGGAAGAAGTTTCCCACAGAGCTGTAGGATGTTATTAAAGCAGCACCTCGCTCTGCCTTGGTGGTGGCGTGCAGTCAGTAGTATTTCTCCGTAAAAGCTGTGTCTTCTCCTGGGACTATTTTCCCTGGCGGAAACATACATTTTCTTCATGCAGCTCCATGTTGGACTGGCAAAGTTAAGTCAGTTGGACAAAAAAAAAAAAAAGNAAAAAAAAAAAAAAGGAATGACGTCTTGTTCGCTGTGGATTATTTATCTCAAGCACATTTCAAATCTCTACAATTTTCTATAATGTTATTATTCATTATTATTATTATTGTATAATATTCTGGAATTAAATGAAACCAATGAATTCTATAGCTGTAAAACTGATATGAAGTATAATATTTACCGCTCCAGTGGCATGTTTTGGAAAACGGTTGTCAGTAACTTAACATGTATGCAGGTCGTATTTATTTGGATCAAACACAAAAACCACCAGTATGATCCTTTAAATGAATCACTCAAATGTGGTTCATAATACTGAGGAAATTGAAATTCAAACAGCAAGTAAAAAGTCTTATATGTCATCATCTGTCATTTTCAGGTTCCTCTTAGTTTTTATTTTATTTTTTCATATGAAATGATCAGACTAGCAGCAAAGAGATTCCTGCTGAAGTCCAACATTCAGAGAGACAGGGACACGTGGAATGACTTTTTATTGCGCGATTAGTTATTTTTCAGACGACAAGGCTCCCTCAACATTAAAACAAACAGCAATGTACAAAACAGCACACCTTTTGCCATCAATGAATTTAATAAGGTCGTGAGATACATAACAGAAAGTCATGGAGACGCGAGTTATGATGACGCTGAGATGAAGAGTTTGATGTCAAAGCCAAAGTAAGCACCATCATCATGTAGTCAGGAAAGGCCATATTTCAGTAAGAAATATTCTAGAAGGGGTGAGGAGAGATTAAACATGATACAGGAGGGTTATCACAGTTTTCAGACATTTTACCAACTTAAAAAAAAAAGAAGAACAATATCGGTGTAGCACTACTTTATCATGCAATTTACTGTAGTAAACCTTCTGACACACAGACAAAATATACTTCAATAAGTAGAACTCAATACATCTCTGTCCAGCAATAGTCACAAAGCCTGTAATTTATACTCTTTGAATGTGAGATCCCTATCAAAAATAATATGCAGATTTTTATTTTCCTTAATATATCTAAAGTGCAAGTATTTATCCATTTTTATTCAATGCTTTCTGTAAGTATAAAATACAAAGAAAAAAACAGCAATATGTTTTTCCTGTTTACATGTTATATTTTTCTGAAAGGAGGAGCATCATATATAACAAACCATATATATATATAGTATATACACACACACACACGCACACACACACACACACCACAGATAAAATATTTTTGAAAGATACAACATATTATCTGGTGGGGATGATAAAGGGATTCAGACCAAACGGTGACATGGATATGTTCATTGTGCATTGACCCCGCCCCTTAAATCCATCCTCCATGTTTCCCGCATCTTTAAACATCTTTACGTCTGTACACGTTAGCAGACGTGTGCGAACAGAAGGCGTGGCGTGTGAGCTCCTCTGTCGGCGCGTCGTGATGAGTCATATAGTGCTTGGCTTTGACCGGAGGCTGTGATTGGCTGCATGATTAAAGACGACAACACTGAAACCAGAAACAGCAGATTTGGTTTTCTGGAACACGTTATGGAAGTTCGGTTTGCTATACAGTTGGTGGAGGCAGGTAAACACCGGCATGTTTAACTTATGGAAGTTTGCTGTTAGAAGTCACATACGTGTGGCTGCAACATGATTAATCTCTCCGTGCGACACAGGAGGAACAAATGGACGACGCACTGACGTGTAGCCATCGCAGGAATCAGCGTCACTTTCATGCAACAAATCCCGACTGCAGTTTGTGTTTCTTTGCCTGAATCGGCTAAAGGACGCCGCGCTAACCTGTTCTCCTGTTTTCAGGTCTTTTCTACAGCGTTTCTAAAAATGAACAGTAACAGTTAAATGACAGGATGTGAGGATCCTGCGATGGCGACCGCTGCTGAACAAATCAAAGGTGAGCCTAACCAGGCGGCTTCAAACCGGACGGAAAATACCTGCCCGCCATTTTACCTTTGAGTCCCAGAAACGGATGAGAGCGTGACGTGGGAACATGGCATGAGGTCAAGATCATGTAAAATCACAGCGTCGCTTCCTTTGTCTGTCTGAGCCACATTTCACTACAGACTCGTTCTGCACAAACACAGCGACCCGGCAGCTCCTGGTGATTAGAGGCTGTAATAAAACACGACTTTTAATCTTTAAAAAGTGTTTGAGAGAGCGACGCGTTCACGACGTGACCTCTGAGCAAATCTCCTGTTTGGCCTTTACATCAACAGGAAGTATTTCCAGTCTTCAATCAGCTAAAGCTAGAACACTTTGGGGAAAAAGTGCTGCACCATAACACAGGTCCAGACTCACGCTGACCTCAGGATGAACCCGTTGACCTCTAATGTGCTTTGCTGGGCACATGGTCAGAGGTGGATTATACCTGTGTTTCATGGAAATGGGCTTTTTACAGGGCAGTGTATATTAATCTCCATAAGCAAATAAAGACATTTCCTGTTACTCTGAAGCAGAGAGAAATGTCTTAACAGCCAGGTCAGTAGGTCATAGGTCATAGAAGCCCTACAAAGCAGTGCCAGGCTTCATCAGGCCTCTCACCTACGCTGAGACAAACCCAGGATAAAAGCTTCCGTACAGAACAAAACGGATTTTCTGGAACATTTTTTTTGGCTTTATTTCCACAGGAAGTCTGATAGCATTCAGGGAATTCTGCGTTAGCTTAGCCTCAGCTAGCTCACAGCCTGGACTGCAACTACAGCGGAGGCCTCTACAGCTGAAACCGTGCACCGTCCTTCCCGTTCATGTCCGCTAGGTGGCGCTCCATTCTGACAGAAGCTTGAAGTTGGTCATGTAAGATTGTGTTGGTCATTAAATGAATCTTACAGCTGAACGATCGTTAACTAGGAAAGGGCGATGAAGTTACCCAGGCGTCTGTACAAGTTTAGCGGCATGAAGAATGAAGCAGAGCTGGATTTATGCTCTGAATGGTTTTAAGAGGAAAGAGGAGCGGGAAAAAAAAAAATAGCTAACTCCTCTGTCCTGTCTGATCTTCATCTCCGAGCTCAAATANGGGAAAAAAAAAAATAGCTAACTCCTCTGTCCTGTCTGATCTTCATCTCCGAGCTCAAATAAAACCACAGAAGACGAGCTAAAGTCAAATCTTAGTTGTTCACCTGTTTGGCGATGGGCGGTCCCGGGCGAGACAGAGGTCGCACTCAGGCTCCAAACACGCTATTTTCTGGCTTCCAATGACAGGAGGCCCTGTGCGGCTCCAGACGCTATTCAAAATACTGTGAGGGCCTCCAAACGCTCAGATAGCTACGAGAGGCCTCAATGGGGGAGACAGAGAGAGAGAGAGTGTGTGTGTGTGTGTGTGTGGGGAGGACAGGAAGGGAGACGGCTTTTCAGTGGGACGTAAAACACCAGATCTAGTCTATGTGCACTGATAGACATGGCAGCCTGCTGGTACACGGCGTGACAGGAAATACCTCACTACTAGTCTGACTGTTTTCACTTTAGAACAAAAAAAAAAAAAAAAAAANAAAAAAAAAAAAAAAAAAAGACTTCACATTTCATAATATTCATCAATCTCACTGTCATGCTTTCAAATATCTACGGATCACATAGCCTGTACATTTTTCGTCTCTGTACACGTGATACGATGCCGTAAGTGGCACGTCCACAATATTGCACGCTAATATGAAATGTCCTACGCCAGCCGGCGGCTTCCTCTCGGCCTGGGAGGGAAACCAGACGTGTTTTTGGACAACGTAATGTGGAGAAAAGAACTTTGAAGAGATAAAATAAAAGCATCAGAATAACAAAAATGGAAAAGTGACATATTCTGAGCGGCGAGGCCCCAGAGGAAGGATCGAGGGTGTAGCACCATAAAGAGACAGATACTGCTTCTACGTCCGCCGGCTGGCTCGCGGACAGACGGCGTGGGACCGGCCGGCTGGACGACTGCCCGACTCGCTCGCAGCATCCATCTCAGTTCTGACGATTAGCCTCATCCAGACTTAGTTTGTAGTTGGTTTTTAACTTGGTGGAGTACGCGCATGCAGAGCCGCTGTAACATCCAGGTGAATCTCCACGCTGACCTCGGCGACCTCACACACGGGACAACGCTATGCTCTGCCTGTTCTAGGGAGACGTAGCTCTATTCTGTGGGAAGCCACCCAGCCAGGAGTGCTGCTAGGGATTCTGGGCTTCAGGGTATGATGGGGCACCCCGACTCTGAAATATATGGCAACACCTGACCCTTCTGAAGGCTCCTCCAGCCTGACCCTCACTTCCTGTTTCTGTCCACTACTGCTGTCGCCTCCCACCGCTCCCAGCCAGTTCAGCTCGCTTGGTGTTGCCTCCCATGCTCCATGCGCCAAATCCCGCAGACCTGCTGAGTATATATTTCCGCCTACATAACAGCACTCATAAATGAGAACATACAGCGGTCACGGACCATCCACGTGAGAACACGTAAACGAGTGGAGTGTATAAGGCACGAGTCATAATGACGTCAGAGTAGATGCGTTGCCTCGCCGCGCTGACGCATCTGCTTTTTTTTTCTACGCATTGCACTCCTACAAGTGGACCTTATCCTTTTGTNCCCCACAGAGGAAAAAACAACAAACTAACAAAGAAAAACTTAACCCACAGAAAACGTGGGTATAAGGATTTTACAGCTGATTCACAAAATCATAATTAGTACATCTAAGTTAGCACTTTTTTCATTTACGTTTATATGGACATGGTGCAAGAGGGTCAATATTCAATATATTATTAGCTTAGAGATAAATTTATCCCCTTTGTTTGAAGTGCACAAAATAGGCTATTTATTTTTGAGATTCAACCTTTCCATAACGGCATGATAGAAAAGCTTTCATTAGTCTACTGTTTTAGGTCAAATTAAAGTCTATATAGCCTACTTTGCCAAACTTCTTTTCTAAACATGATTCTGCAGCATGCTGACAGGTTCCAGGCCTGTTGCTGCATTCATCCACTTCTAGAGCGCTTCCATATTTATTCTGCGTACCTTTACAGTAAACTATACATCTGTGTCAGTTTTGGTTTCATAAAGTCCATAATATATTCTCTTTGTGCTGATGTCAAATATTCGTTCTACATGAAGATCTTCATTTCATATAATAGAGCTCTGGTTTTTATTTTTGATTAAATCTCAATATATTACCAGTTTGAAAACATTTAAACATTTTTTTTTGAAATAGCTTTGATGTGTGCAAAATCTGTCATTTGATAGAGATATAAACACTCTGTTCATTGTCATTTAAATCAAGTAGGAAACAGTTCATATCTTACAGTGGGTCCTGATAGCAGCGGTACTGTTACACGGGTGGAAGTGGGTGACATCCAGTAAAATGAGCGAGGAGCAGCGAGATGCTGCGTGTCTGTGGAGGTTGTGTGTGTGGGGTGATTCCCTTGGAATTTCTCTTTCTATTTTACAGTTAAAAGTCTGGTTTTCTCTCAGAGTTCAGTTTCGTTTTGCTTGGTTTTTCCAAAAATCCACGTCAGTCATCGTCGCCGTCATCTCCGCCGTGCGGGCCCTCCGGTAGCAGTTCGGAGGCCCGTTTCTCTCGACTCCTCTCCTGGATCTTCCTCATCTCTTCCGCGTATTTACAGAAGGTGTTACCGAATTTGGACCACACTTTGCAAGGAACCGTAATGGAGTTCCGGTACGTGGGCTTTACCTCGCTGACACGCATGAAGACACCGTATTTATTGGAGCCCACGTCAAAGAAGAAGCGCTTGTTGTCGACCGTGAGCGACGTGCCCTCCGGGAGCTCCGCCGGCTCCTCGTCCACGCCGTAGTCATCGATGAGTTTGGCCAAAGCGTCGCGGAACTCGATGAGACCCTGCGCCGGCAGAGCGATGGTCTGGCCTTGCGCGCTTCCCAGTCCGGGCCCCCGATTAACGGTCTGCCGGATCCTCAGGAACCGCCCCCTCTGGTTCTCTTTCAGATCCATGTAATATTTCCGATTCTCCCGCACCAGGAATTCGCTCTTCAGCGCCCGCCGCGGCTCATCCTGCACTATGTCCGGATTGCTGGGGCCCAGCTGGGCGTAATGTTCGATAAAGTCCCCGAGATAATCGCGGAACTCCACGGCGACAGACATGGAGAGAGTCAGGCGGCTCTTGTTTCCCCCAGCCCCGACCTCAGCTATCTTTAGGAAGCGGCCTTTAACATTCTGCTTCACGTCAAGGTAGAAGCGCTTGTTCTGGATGTCGACGCGCTTGGAGGCGAGTTCCTCCGTGTCGTGCTGCAGCCGCGACATGGCACCCATCGCACCCGGGGGCAGCGAGCCGGGGCCTGCGGTGGGCCCTCCGTGGTCACTGCCACTGTCTCTATCCGCCATGATGCTGCCTCCCTGCTTTACCTTCCACCGTCTCCCTCTGCCTGCTGCAACCTCGACTGCCCGTCAAACCGATCCGCCGCTTTATCGCGAGACGTGGAGACCTGCGTGGAAAAAATGAAAGCGAATGTAGTTTGGATTACTGTAGTTCTCCCTGCTGCGAGGTGCGTTCAAGACACCCGCGCTGTTTTAGCAACGTTTATAGCGGGATTCCCCTTAAATCTTTAGCCTTTACCGAATCAGTCAGATAGATAGATAGATAGATAGATAGATAGATAGATAGATAGATAGATTATAAGGAAAATTTATTTGTATAACACCATTCAAACACATAGGCAGTTCAAAGCGCTTTACACAAGGCAAAATCCATCAGAAGACAGTCAGAATGAAATGAATTTAAAGCCACAGTTAAAAGACAATAAATATCAAATAAAACAGAATAACATAAGATTAAATAAAATAGGATCATCTTTTAATGCAGTTATAGTGCAGAGTTAAGTGGCCCCAGATTGAATTATAGTGCAGATATTTAATTTGGTTTAGTGAAAAGCAGTACTAAAGAGCAAAGTTTTAAGCCTGGATTTAAAAGAGTTTGCCGTTGGAACAGACTGGAGATCTTCTGGAAGCTAAAGGCTCCTTCACCGTGCTTTGTTCTGACTCTGGGAACCAGAACCAGACCTGAGATTCCACATTTATTTGATGTATATAGAGACACTTCCATCCAAGCTGAACTAGAGGAAAATATTAGAACCAAACAGTTTTTAAATAAATTGCATGAAAAATGGCCAAACAGGGGTTATATATTTTGTTTCACACCAGGAACACTCACAAATCTAAAGCTTCAAGACAAAAAAAAGATCAGATCTAAAAAAAAAACATCAGATCTGACTAAAAAAAAAATAAGAAGAAGAGGAATTGAGCATCAAGGGCTGTAATGCCTTAGTTTTAGTCAGAACTCCAGCAGCAGCGTTCTGACTGAGCTTCAGCTGTCTGACTGATTTTTTTTTTTTTTTNTTTTTTTTTTTTTTGTTTTGACAGGCTTGTAAAGATGCCATTACAGTAATCCAGGCTGCTAAAGATAAATGCCTGAAGAAGTTTTTTCTGTCTTACTTAGACTTAAATCCTATGTTTTTCTGACTCCATGCAGTATGTAGAAACAGCCATGCTGGAGGAAAGTCATGTGTGTGTTTGTTTGGGGGTTTCAGCACCGCGGACAGCGAACCCGGACAGCTCCCTCACCATGGGGGGGGGGGGGNGGGGGGGGGGGGTGGAAGAGGGATTTCTGAATGAACAACAGATGATAGCTGTGTGGGAGAGTGAGGGAGGGCTGATAAACTGAAGCATCATGAATCATTATACCTGTCTGTGTATTTTCAGTGGGAAATTACTGATGACTTATCAAAGGAAAGAACTGCAAAAAGTAAAATAAACTTCTAAAAAATAGTTTGTTATAAAATAAATATGCATGAATCTTTAGAAACCGGGACTTTGTATGTCCCTGAGGCCACTAAACTTAGGAAACAGGCTGCAGATTCTGTCATGAAATTGTAATTGCTTCACTCATAATTGCACCATTATAAAATATTTGCTGGCTGTGATGAGTGCTCATAAAGCATCTTTGTAGTAAGTAATCTGATTGAATTCTGACGTTAAAAGTCAGTTAGAAAATGAAAATATGAGGTTAGGAGACATGATGGATGTCAGGAGGATGGAGAGTTGATGGACTTGGAGGGTTAATATCAATATACACAGTCAGGAAAAGGAGCAGAGGTCATCTTTATATGCTGTTATTCTGTTAAAAAATCAAACCATAACATAAAGTAAGTAATCAATGCATTAGCTAACAAAATTTATTAGGCCAGAATACAACATGATTAAATAAAACATACAGTATATTAACTTACACACTTAGGAGAATTATTTAAAAGTCATGTATTTTGGATAATTACATTTCCTCTCATAAAAGAAGGAAATGATTTATTTCAAAATTAAAGTTTAATCTGACTCACTGATGGATGGACAATTAATACAGGAGAAGTGGAGGAAAGGTGGGCCCAAGTATTTTAAGCACAAGTTTATCTTGTGGTTTAAACTATTATTTTTCTGCAGTTATTCAGATTCAGGGAGAATTCACGGAAAACGAAGGATTTGACTTTGCTGATGTTGTATTGATGAATGAAAGAATTGACGGAACGAGGACTGTAAAGTATAAATGGGGCAGATATAGAAAGATTTATAATACCTGTAACAAAAAGGAAGACTGCATTACTAAGAAATGCATATTTTAGCACCATAAAGACAAGTATAATGCTTATAGATTTTGCAGCAAGTGTATCATGAGAGGACAGTTCAGTGCCCGGCTGACATGTTGAAGCTTTTATGAAATCAACCTTTCTGAGGAGTTCCAGAGGTTGGTGTGTGTGTGTGAAGGGAATCACGGAGAGCCTGGTCACTCAGCAGGAATCAGATTTTACTCCCCTTCGCTTTGTCACCAAATGATTTGCAATCAGGCTTAATTTGAAAGTTCTTAAATTGCATGGTTTGAGGTTTCCTAACAGGGATTCTAATAGCAGTTGAATGAATGAAGGAGAGGCAAATCGGTGAATGGGTGGGCAGTGGGCGGAGAGGAAACGGGTGGAGGTGGATCACATTTCCCTCTCAAGGTGCATTTTCAGTGGTAATCCACAGGTTTGGGCAGAGCCAAACAGTAATGAGGGACTGTCAACATTTAACCTAAAAAGTAAAAGCGGTAGGTTCGGTTCAGCACCACGGACAGCACAGCAGGAAAGGAAGTGTTGTTAAATTTAGTTTCTGTTGATTTCACACATCAAATTCAGTTTATTGGTTATGAGGAACACTTTCACTACATGAAAACGAGACTTTTGTGATCGCAAAGTCACGGAAACTGTTTTTGACATTACAAGTGAAAACTATATAACTGGAGGTGAATATGCTGAAAAAGTTTTTGGCTTTTTGTTGCTTTTGTTTTGCCGTTTTTGGCATCAAGTAATTCTTGTTACGTCAAAAAGGTCATTTTCTCAGACTTTGCACATCTGCCACTACAGACACAAAATCCGCTCTGCTTTTGTTTCCTGTGCTGAATCTGAAGTGAATTTGAGGCGTAAAATCAGTGGACTCCTACTTTAATATTTATGATTTAATAAATAACAGTAATGGTTGAACAAGGGATGAAGAAAGAGACTCGTAGCTGTAATCTGGCTGTGGCCTTTATCATGAAGCAGCGTGTGATTGGTCTAGAAGCACTAAAGCTGTCAAACTGTGCAGCGCCGCGGACACAAACCTGCAGCCTGATGCTGGATGAGGCAGTGATGTAGGTGTATACTGTGATTAAATGAACTCTCATACATTTTCTTCATCATCTCAGTCATCTATAATAAAATGACCTCTCCATATGCCCCCTAAATGACATTATATTTTATTCCTTTCTTAGGATGGACAATGAAAGGCTTTCTGACCTCTACCAAAGGACGCGCAGCTCCTAACAGGAAAAGGGGAATCTTGTGAATGGCCTGATTGATGGATAGAGAGATGGAGGGAGGGAGTGGTGCTGATGGAGAGGGGATACTATGGTCACCATAAAAAGCCTGAGCATATTGTGCAGAGCTCTCTTTTCATTGGTGGAGATATATTCAGTGAAAAAATATGATTATATGATCTGTAGCTGAGCAGGATTTGTGTCTTTGCAGCTTCCACGTGTTGCTGTTAGATTAGACAGAATCCTGCTGCAGACTGTGATGTCTGCCGTGATGGAAGCAGCTGATTTCTGGAGTTTTCTGCAGGAAGAAGAAGAAGAATGTTTGATGACATGAAGTTAAACTCGCAGCTCTTACGCTGAGAATTCCATTGAGAATTTCGCAGCGTTAGTCATCGCAAAAACTATCCGCAGTGTGTGTGTGTGTGTTAGTTAGTCGCCTATAGCCTCTCTTGCACCTCTTGTACTGGAGATCCACAGTGGGCGCCGCGCAGGGTTTGGCTACAGAAGCTCTCCGTGTCTGCGCTTCGCGCGTGGTTTCTCCTGCGCCCCGCAGAGGTGACTTAACGCGGAGGACCGGCATGGTCACATGCCGGTTGGATTGGTGGCGGTGTGCCGGTGGGTGTCCGGGTCATTAGGGTGTTTGCGCAGGACGTGGCTAGCCGACGCTACAGACCGGGCAGGTGATGTTTGCTCACGTAAGCCGCTCGCGATGATGAGCGGCGGAGACGCGGCTGGAGGCGCGCTGCTGTTGCATCGCCTCACCGGATAACGGCTGCTGTCTCATTCCGTCTCTCCGCGCCTCCCCGGTATCTTTTCTTTTCTTTTTTTGCATATTACCGCCAAACGGATTTGGAACACTTGGACTCTTTTGATGATCGAATTAAGCGGATAAAGGATCCGACCTTGCGTGTGCGTGCGTGTCGTTTCTTGTGATTCTCTGAACGCGCAAGATGNAAAGGATCCGACCTTGCGTGTGCGTGCGTGTCGTTTCTTGTGATTCTCTGAACGCGCAAGATGCTTTTTTCCTTCCAGAGAGGCAATGCGCCCACCCATGCGATGTTAGCCTATTAGCTGGTGTGTGTGTGTGTGTGTGTGTGTGTGTGTGTGTGTGTGTGTGTGTG
This sequence comes from Lucifuga dentata, assembly GCA_014773175.1. NCBI lineage: Eukaryota > Metazoa > Chordata > Actinopteri > Ophidiiformes > Bythitidae > Lucifuga > Lucifuga dentata. Next base: position 59,200 of record VXCM01003263.1, read on the forward strand.
TGTGTNGAGTGAGAAAGAGAGAGAGAGAGAGAGAGAGAAAGAGAGAGAGAGACGGAGGGTTTCATGTAGTCCTGGATTCAGAGGAGGCTAATTTACGGGTCTTGTTTTGCCTTTCAGGACAGAGGGACAGAGGGGGAGGGTGGTTGGTGAAGGAGAATGCAGCAATCACATTTTTAAGCATGCAGAAGCGGGCCGTTTCCGGTTCCTAGGCTCGTGTGTCCCCCCATCCGAGGCCAGCAGCCGTATGGGGAAAGCAGCGGCGGACACAGATGGCATGGACACTTCCACATCCTCTGCCGCTCCTTCCCGCCCGCTCCGCCGGTGCCCGTTCGCCGCTGTCTCCGTCTCGCAGCTCGCTCCGCCGCCCAGCAGCACTGCAGCGCCGCACAGGCTGACGGCATGAGGCTGGATCCGGTGCATTTCTCCATGCTGGTCATCGGGGTCTCCTTCGCCTGCTACGCCCCGAGTCTCAACTCCCTCCAGGACCAGGCGTACCGATCCGCCGTGGTCATCGAGGGCGAGGTGCGCTCCTCCCCGGAGAACGTCTCCTCCCGGGAGCCCTACAGTGTGAATGTCAAGGTGCTGGACGTGTGGCCCGTTAACAGCGGCGGCCTAGAGAGGGAGCAGCTCGTGACCGTCGGGGACTTCGCTTCCGAGGCCCCATGCACCCCGGTGGAGAAGGACCACAGATACATCTTTTTCATGGACCCGACGGCCGAGCCTTTGGTATTCAAGGCATCGTACGCGCCGGTGGACGCCGGAGAGCTGAAGAAGGACGTGGACAAAGTGCTGTGCGAGGACTGCGGTAAGTTTATCCGCCATCACGCTGCCATGGTGATGTGATGTAAGGAGACGGTCAGGTTCTCTGCCTGCGCGTGCGTGGGCCTAGTCTATACATGTGTTAGCGTGCATGTGCGCGCGTGGTCACGTGCACGTGCCGATTGGCACTTGAATTCTCCATAACCCGCTCACCCGTAATCAAATGGGAAGCATGACAGGGAAGGTATATGTGTGCGTGCGTGCGTGCGTGTGTGTGTGTGTGTGGAGGACATAGTAAAGCTAAAGTTAAGCTCCAAACAGCAGCATAGAGAAACAGTTGATCTGAAACTTTAATACAGCCTGAATCCAAATCTGCATCATCACATCAGTGTGTGTGTGTGTGTGTGTGTGTGTGTGTTGGGGGGGTGCAGGCAGGGCATGTGATGGGAGTCGGGGACAGCAACCTTGTCTTGAGGTAAACCTCCTTTCCAAACTTTGTGATGATGTTCCGTTTGTTTGATGCCAAACGTGACGCTTTAAATGTCTGAAATGGGAGAAAATTCTTCTTTCTGCAGCAACAGTCAAATTTAAACTTGATTCCACTTTCTATCATAGATTTCTGGAATTCTGTTCTTGCGATGACACAGAATGCTGAACTCTCATAACAGCTTTTCATATTTTCTGTGCTGAGATGAAGCAGCTGGTCAGACGGTAAATCCATCTTTATTTAAATCTAAAAACCTGATCAGGCAGGATAAAAGGTCTGGGACAGCAACCTTGTTTCCTCACTCTTCCCTCTGATATGTCATAATTCCCAAATAACTATGAATCTGATAACTGAGCTCTTGGCTAAGTCAATCTGCTCCCCATAAACTCTCTGAATTATAACTTTCAGGGAAAAATCCCAGTTTTACTGACATTACAGTCTACCAAACATCCTCTGTTAAAACATCAGCTGCTTCTTCTTCTTCTGTACTTACAGCTGCACAAAGCTGACTGATAACCTGAGCTGTGACCAAGTCATGCAGGTCCAAATGTGCTGCAGTTCAAATCTCTGGACTTTTAGCTTCTTTGTAATTTGAGTGTGAAGCATCAAATTTATAGCAAAATTAAACAAAAAAAAAATCTGAATGCAGTAGTTTTCTGTAAACATCTGAACCAGCAGCGTCTTAGAAGCGTTGAATCTTCACAGGAAGTCACTCTGATGTCTTAAAGCGTTTATCCAGCAGCAGAGAGAACAATGAGACGTTCTATTTCTGTCCAACATGCTAAAATTATCACGTCATTTATTTATGACACTGATGAAGCAATCAGGCTTCATCTGAAACACGACATCAGGCAGAGTTAGCACACCCATGCAGGAGGTCATTCACCCTTCAAATACACACACACACACGTTAAAAGATACAGGGTGGAATAGAACAAAAAGACCAAAGTTTCTTTACTACGACTGATTGGCTTTATCCCAAAAAAGCTTCAGATTGATGCTGAGTGCAGAACGTCAGGAGATCCTAAACACACATTCTCATTTTAAAATATTTCCAAATAAATCCTCTTTCTTTTCTCTGCCTCCAGATTATTATTGGCCAGGAGTCTCAGTCGTCCATCACTCATTGGCTGCCTGACACAGTAATGTCAGGGTAATCAGCCAATGAGTTACGACCGAGCAGGACTTCTGGCCAATGATCAAGCTGGAGATACACTGAGGTTTGCAGAAAGGCTTTATGTGTTTATGTTAACTAAACCCAACCAGCCAATCACAGACAACCTTACTTGTGTCAGTCAACACACTCATGTTCTGTGCTGTCATTGGCTGCTTCATTACCAGTGACGTCGTGTTTTCATCTGCGTCTCTTTTCTTGTTTTGTTTTGTATGTTTTTTAGCAGGAAATCTCAAAAAGTAACGGACGGGTTCTGAAATGCTGTAGCCAGTCGGGATTTGAGTCAAAAAGAGTTGAATAGATTTTGAGGCATTCAGGATTTTGTTGGTTTTTTGTTTTGTTTTTTTACTTCAACATTGCAAAATTTTTCAACATTTTGGTCAATTTCTCAAAAACCAAGACACCAATCTACCTACAGACAGAAATCTCTGTGTGAGACTCCACCATCTCTAAAACCGTCATGTATGAAGCTGAAATTCAGCAGGTTTGTTGCTCAGGACCCAAAGACATGCAGCATCACGTGGAAGTTGTTTGGATGAGCGGTTCCCAAACTGAGCTGTGCCAGTAGTAGTCCGCGTGGCAGGATACGATACGCTGCGGTTCAGTGACACGGTCTCAACCCAACCCCAGACAAAGCTAGCTCAGAAGACGTGCAGAGCTAAATGATGGCAGACTGCGGTGCACATATAAAGTCCGGCCCGGTCTGAACATGCATGTTTTGAACGGGCGCTGCACTAGTCATATAAAACAATTTCAGGTGTGTCTTATGATGGACTATCAACAGGTGTAATTTAGCCCAAATCCAAATGTTGACCTGGGTTTCATGACTTAAAATACTTTCATATGGTTCTGACATATTTTTAGGGCTCTGCAATGAATTTGCATCATAAATATTCTTTGCACGTCTAATGTCAAGGAAAAGACAGTAAAATATTGGAAAATACAGTGAAACCACAGGAATATTGTTGGAGGTATGAACTCCTCTAATTTTTTTTATGTTTTAGTGTAAAGTTTGAGTTATACTGGTATCTGACATTTATCCTTTTTATTATGCTGTAGTTAAGCTTAGTTTTAGTAAACTAATGCAGCCTCAAGGGGGCACAAGCCAGTGTCCACCTTGTGCCGGTCCCAAGCCCGAATAA
>VXCM01003264.1:0-102576 GCA_014773175.1 Lucifuga dentata
CGCTGTGGTGACCCCTGAAGGGAAAGCCGAAAGGAAAAGAAGAAGAAGAAGAAGAAGAAGAAGAAGGGAATATAGTCCCTGGAGAAGATGGCCTTTACAGAGAAATTAAAAATAACCTTGCCCACAACAGCATGTAAGTGTTAGCAGGTGAAATATAGTATTGAACTTTAAGTGTATCACCTGAACATTTGATTTTGCAACATTAGGAGATTTGGCACAATAGCACAAAAACTAAAACACAGTTTTATGTTTTGAAAAGTGGTTGTCGGTAATGTAAGGTGTATGCTGGTTGTATTTATTGGGCTCAAACAAGCAAAATCACTGTTTTGGTCCTTTAAATAGCTCAGATGTGATTTCTAAGTATCTGCTGCACCTACTTTACTATTCTTGCTGTGTTTACTAAGCCGTTAAAATGAGTAACAGAAAAAGTTATCTACGTTTACGGGAGTTGTTTATTTTCCAGTAGAGAAGAGAACTACGTTGCTGTTTTTTTTTTTTCGTTTAATGCTGCTAAAATTTCATCTTCTGAGAGCGAGAATTCACAGTATCTCTCAAAGGTTTCACTCAATGAGCAGGCTGCTTTCTCTTCTCGGGGGAAATATGGTTTTCAGATGAACGTATGGTATCCATCATTCTGATGAAATGCATAATTAATTCCCATCACTCCTGTAAATCCTTCGCCTGACTTGACCACAAAAATGAAAAGTACAAGCTGGCCCACATCAGCAGGCTGGTAATGCATATTGTAGTTTTCTCACTCTGTGGAAAAGAATCACAGGTTATAAATTGGCAAGGTTACAAAGTATTTACACAAATAAGTTGAAAATAATCGATCCAGTGTGCCACACTGTCATACCCTTAGGGATGTGGTTTCCCTGGAAGAATGCACAATCCTGCTGGCCTGGGTTCATTTAAGACGCAGATTGTGTCTGATTGATCAATGAGAACCACTGCTGAGCCATCAATCTAACAGGAGCGGAATAGGAAAAAGGGAACATTAACATGTATAAGCTGCCGTGTCCCAACAATGTCCTCTACCTTGAGCTGGTGAGAAAGCAGCCACCTCTGGGGACATGAGCAGAAGTGGTAAGTCTAAGACCTCCGACAGGAACGCATTATATAAGGACAACGGGGACGATGTCAACAACTCAGCTGCTTTGTGATCTCATCTCAGTCACGGCAGAGGCTCCTTATCTCTGTAGTGAAAAATATCCATCATAAACCTGCCGCGGTGCAGATTCTTACATGGGCAGGAGAGTTAATAATCTCTGGATTTTATAAAACTTGAATATCACCTTCAAATGGCCTCCAGGTAGTCATCACTGTGAGCCGCTAATGAAAGCATAAAATTGCTGGCACCTTTTCGGCCACCTCGGTGCTGCACTATTTAAAACAAACAGGTGATTAATGAATGATTTGGGCAGGTATTGCTGGTAGACAGCTGTTCCATATTGCAGCGATGATTGGGCAGAGCTGTTAAGAACTACCCTTCAAGGTCCTTTTCAGAAGTAACAGCTTTCCTGCTGGATTCTGAGCTTCCATATTAATACATACACAATGATTACTGATCCACATGTTACATTTAGTCCCATGGAACATCTATTTTAATTAACCACACATGCTGACATAAAACAACATTAAATCAATCTAAGAGAAGCAGGTGTGGGGAGGGACAATTACATACAGAACCAGGAGCCACTTAGCAACATCTACGAGTGGAAGGTACTGGGAGTTAAAGTGCTTCCTAAAGGACATCTTGACACAAGCTGACAAGTGGAAAGAACAGTATGTCTTTCTGACTTCTGCAAACCTAAACTTGAATCTTGAAGTAGAGGTGGAGGGTATCAAAATACATTTACTCAAGTATTGTTTTAGCATACTTGTCTTTTACTTTAGTTTTCAACATGTGCTATTTCTTACTTCACCCCACAATATTTCAGAGGGAAATCTTGCACTTTTTACATTCATCTGATGACTGCGGTTACTAATTACTTTATTTAAAACTGACTTTAAATTTAAAATATTGCTATTTTCAGATAAATATTTTGTATGAGCTTGGTGGCCCCACAGAGTTTAGATTTTTGATTAAAATCAGAGTTTGGGGAGCAAAAGTGGAAGAATTTCATCAGTAAAGAGCAGCATGTAAACTGTATAACTGACTTGAAGGAATGAAAATTGTCGAGAAAAAAAAACAAACTGCAACATGTCTTTCCACACGACAATAAAAATCCAAACAAAATAAACAAAAAATGGAAAACTTAATTTCTTCATTAAAATTAAAACAGTTTGGGGTGATTTTTATGGTATGATTCAAGAGTTTTCATTCTTCCAAACTCTCTAATTGGAAATTAGAGGTTTGTGAGGGGGAAAAAAACCCATCTCTCTAGTTTGAGGGATTTTTAGTATTGATGTTAGCATGTACATGTTACTGCATCAATAATATACTACTCTAGCAGGGATCATTCTTCAAAATGAGTATATTTTACTGCTTATTCAGTTTTACATAAAAGGAATTCTGAAGTCAGAACTTTTATTACTATTAGTACTTTTTACTAAAGAATCACAACCAAGTCTAGCCATGTTAAAAGAAAACACAGTACTACATTATAAGCTATACATTTATGAAATCAATATTAGCAAAAACTGTCTCAGCAGTTAATACACAAACACAGCTGCACTGAGAAGTTAGAGTATAACTCTGCCTTGTCTATCATAAATTATTGATGAGTGTACAATTTATTACAGATTCTGACATTATTTCCTAAGCTGCAAAATAAATGTGGGGTTTAGAAATGTCAGTTTGGGGGGATAAATAAGCTTAAATATCGACATCCACATTGCGGCAGAATCAGTCTTCATAGTAGCCTGCCGCAGCAATACTCTGCATTATTCATTCAGTCCTGCAGTCATGCATTGGCACGGTAGCTAATCTCTGCCCCCGAGGCACTTCAGCAGTAATGCACCTGTTATAAAAAAATCCCCAACCGTGTCATTCTGAAATGTAAAGAGATTAACTAATATTTTATAATAGTTTGGGAATTATTGGACATGGCAGGAAGGATGCTCTATCTCCCACTGGTTCCAAGCCAGTTTACAGACTTTCCCACCAAAACTGCTGTTAAAATGATAGCCTACATATTATGTAATGAACTAATTTAAAGTGTCATAGGGCTACATTTTGTGTACTTTATTTATTTAGGACTGTAAATTAGCATGGTATTTATTGTATATGCACAGACTCTTCTTTCTTATTTAGAAAATTGCTTCTTCTCTTTATGATTATATATGAAGAAATGACATTACATATGATCAGGAATTGAAGGAGGCTTGGTTGTAATACTGCAAATTTTCACCTGCAGAATTTTATCATTAATGAGACATTGTTATCTGTTCCCTGTTTGAAGCTCAACTTGCTAATTTCCAGCACAAACCTGCTTTCCCGCAGGCATCCGATGCTTGTTAAGCAAAGCACAGTCCAGAGTTTTCTTTAGACTACTGGGAGAAGCTGTTTTATACAGAGGAAAGTGTCACAGCCAGGCTGGACTTTGTCAGAATGTAATGCTGGATTTGCATGTTGAAGGTATGCGGTAGACGGAAAACCAGGTGTTCTATTCTTTTCAATGAGAGGATGATGGAAAACTTCGTCACTGGCTGGGAGAGCCACACATCACGCACCCAGATGGAATACGCAAATATGCCATCAAAAGTTAAAAATCTCCAACTTTTTACGCTTGCAGCAGTGGCAGTGACAAACCATATGTTGATTTATTCTTGGGTGAAAGATGGATAGCTAGAGACTTGTTCTTTTGGTGCAGATGCACCCAGTTTTGTCCAAGTAAAGTAGTGGTGTCCCACGAGTCCACATGCCTGCCTTTTGAGAAAAGTTTTTAAATGAGTATATAAAGTGGCCACAGCTTTACAATTGCATCCTTCAATCCTAAAAAATACCCTGCCAAATTACCATGGCAACGAATTGACCTTTGTCGTCTGCGCCTGCTGTAGACAGTGATTCCGCTATAAGATCAATGTTTTTCTACAGTCAACACATACAGCATTAAGAGTTTATCAAAATGGAAAACACAGTAAAATATGTGTAGCAGGCTAGGCTAATAAATACTGTTCATACATTGTAATAACAAGTCACCGCTTCGCTAGTTTCGCTTCACTATTAGCTTTTTCCATCACAGAGAGTACAACTCGATAATGCTGTAGCTGCGTTTGGCTGAGTCAGCGTCGCTCGCCTGTTTGCATCATAAATAAGCTGCTTGGCTCTCCTCACATGACTTTCTTGGTGTTCACTCAGGTATTTCTGCTTTAGGTGGTAAAACACGTTGTGTTGCCACCTTTGGCTGTTAGCCAGTTAGCCAAACCATTGTTAAACAACACAGGTAATTTCCTTTTTAAGGAGGTAACTGACTGAGCTACCATATATATTCGACTACAAGCCAATCTCGTGTATAAGGCAACCCCCTGATTTTGACCTGCAAATTTAGATTTTTAAAAAAACCCATATATAACCCGACCCCCTGATGTTGTTCCATCAATTTACTTGTTTAGCAAATTACCTGTTTTTCTGGGTATTGTCNCGACCCCCTGATGTTGTTCCATCAATTTACTTGTTTAGCAAATTACCTGTTTTTCTGGGTATTGTCGTATTCTTGTGATTTGCTGAAAATAATCCACATAGCAGTACCAGTAAACATGATATTTATTTCAGCAGCTGATTACCGTAACTGACCAATCACAATAGCACTTACTGGCCNGTAAACATGATATTTATTTCAGCAGCTGATTACCGTAACTGACCAATCACAATAGCACTTACTGGCCACCATAAAATGTGCTGAATAAGATGTTTTGTCAGGAAATATCTCATTCTAAGGTACGATTTAAACTGTTTTCCATGGGTAGTGGTAATGGGAAGTATTTCCACCTTGAACTTTCTTTCTCTGGGATCAAATTTGAATTTCTCATGTATAAACCAACACCCTGATTTGCGTTATGAAATTTGGCAATAAAAATTTGGCTTATACTCAAGCATATATGGTATTTATGGGCTTGTTGGTTTTGTTTCTTCTTAACATGTCATCATGCTGCAATATTTTGATATGACTTTTTTTTTTTTTTAACGTATTAAACATTATACCAGTATTGAATAATAATATGGCACAGCTCTAGTTCAGACTCCAATGGATATTATTTTATAATCTTGTCCATTCTTGGGCTAAAGGCAGCTTCATTTTCCAAGGTGGTTCCTAGGGCATCATCAGCAACTGCATCAGTTATCGTTGTTGTCACTTTGGAGCTGTTATACCTCAGATACATGAAACTAAACTGAACCTAAATGAGTGCTTGTAGCAAATTTTAAAACCAATTATCTCTCATTCTGTACCATTGAGATATTTGCTGTCGTATGAAATTTGCATTTCGATGTGGTTGTTACTGAAATACTAATGCATGTGCCAATGTGCCAACAGAAGACCATACTTGTGACCTTTACAAGGACATCCATGCTTTTCTTTAAACCACACACGCTGACAATAAGAACCCTGTAAACCCATCACAGCCTTGAGCCTCTCTCCTGAAGCTGTTGGAGGCTGGGAACCTTTTTAAAAGGAACACCTTGACACAAGGTAACAAATGGAGGACAGAGTGTGTCTTGTTAATGTTTGCGATTTCCCCAAGCTGTTACAGCTGCAGCAAAATGTGAAATGAAAAAGTAAATATGCTGTAAAATTGCCGCAGCGGGAGAACTATAGTTACAAAAGATGCAAACATGAGACTCTGGAGTGGATCTACCAAGAATTTGTGTTGTTTTTAAGTGTAAATGAGTCAAATAGTGTTTCTCCTTATTTACCTTGGGCTATGTCGTGGTTCTGCATCTGTAAAATTATAGAAAAGTGGCATCACTAAAAATTGAATGTTTGGGTTACTGCAGTTTGTTTTTTATAGCGACCCTGTCTAGGATAGCAAAATATGGAACAAGAGAATGGAAATTCATATAATTTGGCCACCATAACTGATTTGTCATTGTTGACTGACCGCTGGTGCAGAGAAAACTGCATCTGTTATTTCACAGCTGGGAGCAGGAGGAAAATTTGTGGCCATGTTGAAGTTTTATCAAGCGCACGGGAGGGGGGGATCAAAAACCATTAGCAACTCTGACCTCCTTTATCATCTTATACTGTACAGCTAACATCAAGAAATGGGAGTTCAAGGCAAGTAGACCTCCTGGTTAATCTAGAAAACATTTTACCATTTGTCCAAGTGGCTTCTCCAGTTCTAAGTCAGTGTTTGGAGGTAAACTGGCATTTATCCCTGAAAGTCGCTCACACCTTGGGTCAGGTGATTTGTCGACCCAACAAGCAGCGAAGATTGCTGGATGTAATAAATGTACTTCTGCGCCACAAAAATCAAAACAAAACCCAAAAAACCTTCAATGCAGCAGTTCTTTCTGTTCTTTTCTGTTACCTGTTGGAAATACTCTCTTTGAGTTAGAAAGTACATACATTGGTATTGCTAAACAACTTAAATCAAAATCAAGATGGGCAAGTTTAGGAAGAGGGGCTCTTTGAGTAGACGTAAGACCTTGATAATCCATAACAACCTTGAAAATTAAATTTAGGATACTGTAAAACAAATGTGAAAGACCATATTCCAGGATTATCTTGTCCAAAAAGGGATCTTTCCTATCTGTCACTAGAGATAAAATAGACACTTTTAATCTTTTGGTTCTGGGCATTCAGCACCATTTTTGCAAAAGCTCATTTGGTGTGAAAACAAATGTTCAGTTCAAAGTCAGGCTGTTGTGAAATATAATTAATTGCTAAGGAAAACAAAGCAGCTCTGGGATTTGCCTGTGCTTGGCATATAGATCTTTATTCCTCTACGTCTATTTTTCATATTTCACAGTTACATTTGGGAAAAAATAAAAAATAAAAACGAGAAGTTTAAAAGACAGTGCAGTTTATTTGAAAGTTTATGTACAAGAAGTTAAACTTAATGGATAAAATGGAAAGACAGTCATCAATCAGGAAACTGGTATTTGTTTCTGAGAGTTGATCACACCTAGAGTCAAGTGACTCCTTGGTAGTCATGGTAATCAGGTGAGAGTCGTTTTGGCTCACTATAGAACCACAGCGTAGCTCTGCTGAAGTGTGTGCTCGAGCCACGCTTTTCAAATCATTGGGTTGTTTTAGTCAGCAAACAAGAACATTCTAGTGAATAATCTCTCATACTTTTCTATATTATTGTATTACATTCACCAATTCTCATCACATATCTCAGTTTGACATTGGACCTCCTTTAAGAGCTTTACACAGAATTTTATTTTATTTTTTCTGCAGCCATGACAAAGCTGCCAGGCTGAAAACTGAATGTCAGTCTGGACAATTGATACGATAAAACCAACTGAAACTTTCAATCTCCCCCAGGCTGATAAGGACAGAGGGGGTCATGGAGGGGTGATAAGGAGGAGGCTTTCTTTTCTTGACTTTCTATTGTCAGTAGCATCAGAATCTTCATTACACTGGTGAAACTATTTGCAAGCTCATATCCTGCAGTTTGGCTCAGGACATTTTTCACAGCAACCTGACTTCAGTTTTTAGAAGCAGGTAAAGAAATTAAAGGTTTGTGTTTTATTTATTATTTGTAAATTGATGCATTGGTATATTTTCATTTCAGCCTTGCTAATGCCCAAACTGATGTGGAGAATCATTTAATCTTGATTTTTAATATGCAAAAATATCAGAAATTCAGTATTTTTTGGTTGCTATGTGGTAACTGCTGACAACTTTTTATTGCCCTTCGCTGGTTCACATTTCAGCCTCTTGTCAACACTAAACCCTGACATATCTGTCAGCGTGGCAGTTTACTCAACCATGTCAGAAATTTGCTTTTAACAGTTTGAATTCCAATCCCAGAGCTGCTGTTCTCTTTGTTTAGTAGTCCAGCATCAACTAAGACTTGTGAATAGCTGAAAAATGCCTCTTTATTCTCCATTAGTGTTCAGCAACAAACTCTGTGACTTTGTACTTGTAGCTCATACTACCATGTGTATTGATAAATCTCATTCTTGGATGCCACTATCTTTGTTTTTCAGCCTTCATGCTTGAAATTCTTCTTGTATTTCATTTCCACCAAACCAATAACACTTACATTCGCTCTTGCTTGAATTGACTTTTGTTGGTATCTTGGAATTGGGATATAATATAGAAAGCGAGATCACAGTATGCTCTTTGTTCCTTTAGTTATTTTGAGGTAGTATTGTTGAAAAGGACAATTAGATCACCGACATATCCATGTTATGCCATTATGTTGGGGCATTACAACAGAAAATTACAGAAATGGAGCACAGAAGTTGCCCCAAGTTGTACTATACAGATTCAGGGATCTGTTTTGAAACCTATAAAATTCTTGAATGTGTAAGAAAACACATTCATTCTGCTCTTCCTTGCTGCAACATCACTGTACACACTGAGTGAAAACAGACTCTATTAGGTTCTGTCTCCCCTCTTGAAAAGCCTGCTCTTTCCTGATTGTGTCAGTCTTGAGGTGGAACATGGATGCCAGCCAAATATTCACTTGCTAGCCTTGTACTTTGTGGGTGCGTCTAACCACCGGTGGGTAAATTCAAACATGTTACATGTGATATAAACATGTTAAAAAAGTAAAGGACTAATCAAAAACGAAGCTTTCAGAGCAGTTCAGGACCTATGAGTTTGGCTTATTTGACAAATTTTTATGCATATTACTGTATGTGCCCCATTTAATCAGGTGCCAATGTCTTCGAGCACATCCTCTTGGAATTCATGCTACCAGTTGCTGATCCCTGATATGGGAATTTCAGAAAATACTGTTTAATGCATACATTCATGTGATCATTTGAGGTCTATCTTGATGAGTCAATTCTTCAACAACACAACACAAGAAAGGATCCTGGTGGTCTGGAGTGCATAACCAGTCTGCCTTTGTCACTGTGTCCATCAGCATATTGATCCAAAGACCTTATCAAGCTGTGTATCTGAAGCTAACAGGGTGGTGGGATTGACTTTGCAAATCTACCCCTCCTTACTTTCCTTTTGATCTGAGCACGGCCTCTTTGGTCTCTGTTTAATAATCAACTAAGCTGAGCTTGTCTCCGTTTCAGTCTCTGTAGGGTTTCCAAGTGCCACCTTAAATTTAGCTTAATCTGTGAGTCTCTGATATATCTTGTTGGAGAAGTGTGTGTCTTTAGTAAAGTTTCAAACCATTTGAAAAATTAAAGAGGACTCTTCTGCATATTCATATGTCACACAGCAGTTCGTGTTTACATTTGTGTAATGTTTTATTGATGTACCTTGTGTAACTATTGCATCATAGATTACAAAGAATAAAAGCGGGAACATCAGTATCATCAGAATAATTGCAATAGTTGTATTGTCTCCAGTTATTTATTTCATTATGACAAGCAACAGTAGCATATATCACATCTCACTTCTCACACCAACCCAAATATGACAGACTAATAACATATACAGACACTTCCTATTGAATACAGGCCTCACATCCTCTGAATGGAAGACGTATTGGACACAATAAGCAATGTCAACATGCTAACAGCTGTCCAATCAAAAAGCAGTGCAGCTAAGCCACATCAACTCAAATGAGCCTCAAATTACAAGCACTTCAGGTTTGATGAATATTTTATAACTTACAAAAAGAAAACTGTTACTTTAAAGTGTTGGTAAATTGACAATCTACCCAATGAAATGAATAGAAATGAAATTTATAAAATTGCATCAGTGTTAGCTGCTGTATAAATTTGTCAGGGACACAGCAGCAGCTATATAACAGCATATGCAGTTACACATTATGCAGTATACAGTACAAAGATCAGATACCATCAAAGGCACTACTTCTCATACATTTTGAACAACCCAAAACATCAAAATGCTGCCTCACCAACAAGGCATCGACTCCAAGAAAAACCACAGAAAATCCTCATCCATTCTTGAGAAGTTTTCAGTATGAGCACGAATGTAGCACAGAAGAACACAGTGTGCACACAAAGAGAGTTGGGTGTTTTCAATTTAAAAACAAATCAAATTCTTAATTAAATACTAAGAATGATTAAACTTAAAAAATTATACTTAGTAAAAAGTATTTTATTTGTGAAAAATTTGAGTCATTGGCTTACCACCAGGGGGCGCTTCACATGCCACAGTTTGAGAGCCACTGATTTAAGATAACCATGACAGTATTGTACTATTAACTACTGTACTAGTGTAGTATTGTATTGTCTGTTTAACTTGGAGAGAAAGGCAATCCATACGTTCCTGGCCTTTCCTAAAGCTTGGTTTGATTTGGTTAAAGTTAACCTTTGATGCCTGATCTTTGATATGTGAACTAGAATCCCTATTGCTATGAATTAACAATGTGCTACTGTGAATCCCACCCACAGTGGGCTGGTGTTAAGACGTAGGTGTTTTGCTTCTCTGTAGTTGCTCCAGTATGAAGTGAAGGTGGTTTGACATTCTGCCCATTTGTTTTATACTGTTCTGTGTTCTACGTTCCTGTTTCCCATCCCATATCTCCCAGAGAAACCGTGTATTACCGCAGTGTGCTTATTGTATTAGAGAGTATTAAAGGCTTTGTAACCAGAAGAAAACACAGATTTGGATTATATGTTTTCTGACTGTATGCATGTCAGTTTGAAGATGAACAAATATTTAATTTGCATAGGATCAGATTAGAATAAAACTAACCAAATAGATCTTATAAATTTTTAAATGAAGAGAAAGCATCACTGCCAGCATTCTGTGACTCTGCAGTTTAACCCTGTGATCAAAAAATTGTGAACAGGAGAGTTTATCAGTACAATAAAATTCACCTTGAGTTCTAAGACACAGTATGAAAGGCCATTCATGCACCAATCAAACCCAGCTGTAGCTATAGAAAAATGAAATTGTTTTACATTTGATCTTTCATGATTCATTGCTGACTTAACTCAATTTGAACATTTTATAAATATATTTTCTTGAAAGCATCATAAAACTTAACAAAAAAATATATTTACAGACTCACACCAAATGCTGTCAGCCTGCAGTTAAGATGTTACTGCATCTCCACTGGCCTGCACACCAGCGTGTAAACAGACACTCCTGCAATGAAAAGCCACATATTGATCTGCATAGCTCGTCTCTGATTGGCTGCTTTCACTGAAATGCATTATGTTGCTTGGAAATGCCTCTCAGCTACGTTTTAACTCTCCTTACTTCTGTGCTTCATTGACCCTGCTGTAATGAAGTGTCACTTGTCTTGAAATCAGTTAATGTTTGTTTTATCTTTATTTAATATGGGCCAATCATATTCTTACCTAATGTTAAATTAAATATTAATTTTATTTATAATAATAATATAATAATTTTATTAATTAGTTTAAAAAATTTCAGCAAATCTTAGGGAAAAGACTGCATTAAAAGCCATATTGGAAAACTAAAATATTTACATATACTCCCCAATACTAGAAGGAGGTAAACATATATATTTTACAGTATACATGGTCATACACACATACAATACATATAGCCTCTCTCTAGATAGATAGATAGATAGATAAACATAAACATATATATGTATATGGCAAAGATATTTTATATTTGGTCCTGAAACATGAATACATGAAAATAACATAAATTTTTAATATATGTCAATATGCCTATAAACATGTGTTGAATCTACATTTAATATGTAAATGCAGATTTAACATGTTTAACATATAATATGTACATGTTAAACAAACAGTATGTTCTAGAATATTAAAAATTGATGTGATATTATAGGTGTGATATCTTTGTATTGACCATAATGATGAATATAGTATATGCCAGATAAAGAGGCTTCACGTGTTTTACATATTACTGCATATTATAGTGGTATATGTACACACATACACAGAGAGAGAGAGAGAGAGAGAGAGAGAGAGAGAGAGNGTATATGTACACACATACACAGAGAGAGAGAGAGAGAGAGAGAGAGAGAGAGAGAGTTATATTTCAGGTGCATAGGTGCAAATATTCAGGAAATATCTCATAATCATAAATCAGTACCCTGAATGCTGTAGGGAAAAGTGCCCATATTAACCCAAGAGAGCAATTCAGGGTCAAGGTCAGTGATCTCATAGTTGTGTAGCCAAACTAGCCATGGGCTAGGGAAATTTCAGCACTGAAACCTGTTCAGTGTACACAGGTCAGAGTGTGTGTTTGTGGAATGTGAATATTACATGGATCTCCATCCATGATCTGATAGCTTAAGGCAGGACCACCTTCACCGAGTTTCACGTTTCAGTGAGTTCGAGCCAAGAAAAGGCCCAAGGGGATTGTTACAAAGTCAAGACTGACACAGAGCAAACTAAGCTCTGCTGAAAACTGAGACCAAACTCGGAACTCATTTCTTTTTAAATATTAAAACCATAATAACAATGTGTGGGGAGCTTTTAAAAAATGTAGATCTGTGCAAAACCTCCCAGCATCCAACTAAACAATGAATAGGAGCCGACTGATCAAAACAGAGGTTTGTGGCCTAGCGTAAAGGTAAAATCCTTTGAATTATTAATTATTTTATTCAAAACATCGACCCCTACTGTGTTCATAGAACTAAAATTATAATAGATAATCAAGTCCAAGATGTCAAAAACCAGATTTGAGAATTCCAGGCCTATTTTGAGGGCTCATTTCCACCAGTTAATCTTTAGATTGCTGAGGATGCAGACAAATTCTCTCTTCATGCTTAATATTAGCATACAGCATGATGGCACCATATTGCCCCAACTGTGTCTGTATGTTTGTAGATTATTAAACATTTGCATAAAAATAAGTCTCAGTACAAATGCAAAGCCTGCTATTTTCTTCCACATAAGGGATCATCCTGGACCCATGGCAAATCCTGAGCTTTCTTCATTGACCCTGTGGGGTCAATTATGTTTGCTGGGAGGAGACACAAAGACCGCCTCAGGTTCGCAAGACTGTAGTGTTGGCATGTTGATCGATGGCAGGGATGCTTATCGGCCACAGTGTGTTACAGACACCTAATTGCAATTGATCCCCTTTGCTGTACTATTAATTGCAAATCCTGTCTCAATCACAAACTTCACACTGCACAGGTTGGACTCCAAAACTAAAACTTCATTTATCAGCGAGCTTTGCATCGGTTTTCAATATGAGCGGCCCATGGCAGACAGTACCGTGGCTAAGAGTGTTTACCTTAAGCTTCGCTGTACTGTACATGTTGTTCAGATCGTTTAAAGGTCAAGGTTGCTAAAACTGATTGTCGGCATCAAGATGTCAGCACACTTACTCTTACTGTCATAACACCAATAATCAGTTACGGACAAAGTAGTCAAATCCTTTACTGAGGGGAAACTATCAATACCATGGTGGAAAAATACAGTACAGATGACGCTCCTTTAATTTATTCTTTTAGTTGTAAACACAAACAAGCAGTAATAGTAGTAGTAGTAAAACAGACTCAAATATCCAAAGTAAAAGTGCTCATGTTATAGTTTATGTTTTTAGGGAGCAAAGGAAAAAAGTAAGGACAGAATAAAAGAGAAATGAAGGAAGTAAAAAAAAAAAAAAAGNAAAAAAAAAAAAAAAGGCAAGGGAGAAAGAAAGAAATACTTCTTTTTTATGAAATAATTTCACGTTTGGAGTAAAATCTGAATTTGAGAGCTAATTAGTTACTACAGCTATCAGGTAAATGTAGCAGCGTAGAAGTATAAAGTCTCCCATTTTGAAAATACTGAAGATCTCAAATTTCTACTTAAAAGAGTAAATGTACTTATTTACTTTCCACAACAGCAGATAAATATTTATTCTTGTCAGTAAAAAAAATACAATTATGAAAAGAAATTAAACTTATGAAAAAAAACACCTTAATTAATACATTAAAACACTCAACATCTAACTTATTAATTTCATTTCAAAATGATGTACATCCATATGTATTTATGTTACGGTCACACACTAAACTTTTTCCACCTTTTATAATAATTTTTTATATCACTTGAATGAAAATAAGAGCAAGCCTGAATCTTGAATTCCTCACATTTCCACCCACTGGAATGTTTCCCCTGAGCTTTATTGGCATAAACATAATCACAAGAAGAGGTGACAGGCATATGTGCAACGATATGGTTAACTGCTATGAGTTTCTTCCCTCTGGCAACTTAAGTGTACATAACTAAAGAGCAGAACTGGGCAGAACAGAGAGGCTCACCCAAAGGATAAACTCCTCCAGGAAGCCTTGAAAGAAATTGGTTATTAAATAAGGTAGACGGGAGACAAAGATGTCAGCAGTAATAATGCTTTTCATTTTGACTCTGATCTTATTTGTTCAGAGGGGAGGGTGAGCTGTGCACTCTCACCAAGTTGACATAAGTGTTTCTCCCACTACTGGGACATTGATCTGTCAGCAAATACGTGGCAGAGCCGTCTTCGTCGCCTTGCCCTGCTGAGGACAAACTAATATAGCAGAAGTGCAGCGGTGGTGCTTTCGGACTAACACCTTTAATACTCTATACATACACACAGATGGGCCTACACACATAAAAATCCCTGCTGATGGTTTGAAGTGCCAGCGAGTGCAGCTTACGTGTCCCAATGGCCAATAGAGATGATGGGAAATCCAGTAGATCCAGCTCAAAGTCCAACACTGATGATCAGCCTGATCCACCTCAGTAAATAACTATACACTCAGCTTACTTACTGATTTCTCTCATTCTGTTGCTCATTTTGTTACCGCAAACTGAGCATCTGTGAGAGGGAAGAGGGCATGAGAAAAATAAACTGACATTATTACAAAAATTATACACTATTAATATGTTAGATAAATATACAACATGAAAGGACATTACGGCATAATGGGAGTCACCTGGAGAGGTGATTCCCCGTGGGAAACAAATTAAAGAAATCTAAATAATTAAGGAAATTTACATAATTGGTGTTGCATGTCTTTGGGAAAGAGAATACTCAGGAACGCAGACGGCAAGGAGGGTTAAAGGTACAATCTGTGACCTAGTCCAGGCTAAAGGGTCACCCCATCACCAAAAAATAGAACCTTCTATCTTCATCAAATTGATTGAAAGGACTTGATATACAGGCAAATGCTCAATGCTACACATTTGAAAAAATAAACTTAATAATGCTTTAACTGGGGAAAAATAAACAATGGTGAAGAACTTTGAAGCGTGACTGGCAGAGGAGGTGAGGAAGTGCATAATTCCTCCATGAGGGATTGCAAAGACTGCAACAACTCTCTTCTCACTGCCTCCATGTTTTGGCATGAGTGACTGAACTGGAAGCTACTTCTATTTCCACTGGTTTTTCCTAAAGCGCCGCTGTCCTGGAGTTGAAGCGCGCGGTCATTATGTGGTCCGTTTCAGAGCCATCCGTGTCCGAGTCGCATCCATGCACCAGGCTCTAGTCTGCATGGGTTTCTGCCTACATTCCAAATGGAAACCTGTAGATGTGAGATGGTAGACTGGTGATCTGTCCAGGATGTACAAGGCCTCTCTCGCCCAGTTGACGCTGGGATAATTTCCAGCCCTCTGTGATCATCCAACAGGATAAGTGGCTACGAGGATGGATGGAGGCACTCCAATAAAAAAAAAAGATATTAATTGTACATGTCCAGTAAAGCTGGTAAAACAATGCTGTGTTTATCTTGTAGTCATTTACAGTTCTGCATGATAATCGTCTCATCGTTACAGTGTGAAGTTGCAGCTTTTTGTCAAGGCACGACTCGTTTCCTCGCTGTTTTGTTATAAAATCCCCTCACAAAGTTTTTAGGACAGCACAAGCAATTTGCAATGTTTTCCAAGGCTACAGCTCTATTTACATGTTGTCAGACACGGGAAGGCTTAATTAAAAAGAACACAGTTATCAAGCTCATTAACACTGTGAATTTAGGCAAGTCAACTCAGGCATCTCATTAAATTAACTAGCCTTAACAAAGCCGCTTAGCACTGGCAAAAAGTGAATTTCTCTGTTTTGCTTCTCCCTTTTGCTCCTCTTGTACACACACAACACTCTCCTCTTTCTATCTCAAGGTTACACACACCTGTATTTTTTCTTTAGTCTATCATTGTGCCGTGCACTCGATCACCACTCTTTCTCTTTTGGCCAATTGGCTGAAAAGCCGTGAAGGTAAACTGTGGCAGAAGTTGATATCATTCCGATAAAATGAAGTGGCTGGTGTCAACAGGTTTCAGTTTAAGTCAGGTAGCTCAGATGCTCACTCCATTGCTCAGTGGACGTGGCAGTCTGCCTTGTTAACCTCCACTCGTTCTGCCAATAAAACACCTTTGCTACTGATGCATTCTCCCTTTCTAACGTCTGAACTTCTGAGTGACTTTCCGGTGCTGCTCTGGATCCGCGTCATACGCCGACATGTCTGCATCTTCTCTCACATTAAGTACACTTGATAAACTGCCGCTATTGATTAAATGGTGTTTTCAAACCTGCTCCACGCTTACCTATGGAATAAATCAATGTTCACACCTCAGCTGGACGCTGAGGTGACACTGGTAACACAACCCAGTCAGTGCACTCCCCCCCCACCCCACACACACACACACACACACACACACACACACACACACACACACTCTAATTCCAAAATACACTGAATCTGCCACAAGCTTTTAGCTCAACAGATATTGCTTTTAAAGGACCATACCAGCCATTTTGCATGTTTGAGCCTAATCTATTAAATTTTTCATACATGTTATGTTACTGACAATCATTTCCCAAAGGATAAAACCATATTTCAGCTTTCCTAATATTTTGCAAAATCTCTTAATCTTTCAAAATCGTTTTCAAGTGATACACCCACCTTAAAAATTGATGTTGCGCCTGCTAATTGTTACGCAAAATTATGAAGTCACAGTCGTTAAAATTTTTTGATAAATGCAGGTCTTCTTTTGGGACTATATTCCCCAGTGGAGACATACATTCACTCTGCATGTTTTTATTGCGCTTAAATGCTAAAATTACAAAATTTTGAAAAAAACCAGAATATACGTTTCACGATGATGGATTACCTATCCCAAGAACACTTCATGTACCAGCGAGTTGATTTTAATAGTGTACCAGAATGAACTGAAACAATGGCAGTCTGGAAGGTAGGAAAAAAATTGCATCGTTCCAGTATGCTTTGGGAAATGATTGTTTATAACATTACGTGTCTGAAAATTGAATATATTAGGCTCAAACATACACAATGGGCGATATATGGTCCTTTAAGAATAGAAACAGAATCCCCTTCCAGACCTGTATTTTTGAGATTATTTGTGAATTTTATATTTTGGCATTATGCTTGTAAAGAACCACAAGTTAGATTTCTATATGACTTGTAATGGCAATTTCTTATTGATACCCAGGAATCTTTATGTAACTCTTACTTGATGATTTAGATGTGCTTGTTAATGTGCCCGATAACAGGCTCCCATTGCCAGCCACCGCAGTCCAACTCCCACTGTCTTCTGTGATCACCCAATGAAAGGATGTATCCTGATGGGAGAGTCTTGGCGGTAAATGCTTACACAACTTATTAAATGTTTCTCTCCACATACGACAATTGCTAACCCATTGATCCTTGCCAGAGTTTTCAACCATGCAATCCCACCAATCTTCAGTCCTCACTTGCATCCAGACTTCCTGTGAAGTGAGGTAGCAGTGATCATTGCTGCACACGCCAACGCTGCAACAAGTCTCTAATCCTTCTTCTCTGACCTTTAAAGATGCTTTGGAAAGCGAGTGCTTGTATAAAAATTTCCTTCTCATTATTGTCCATTGCAGCGTTTTGTTGCATTCAGTCTCGGAAATGTGTGCAAACCCACGTTTCAGGTCAAAACTGTGTAAACACAGGAATCAAAAAAGAAAATGTAAATAGGTTATACATAAAAATGGATATAGGAAAATAAACAGATAAATAATAATTTTGCATCCAGACCTGTAATGTAAATGTAGCCAAAAAGATTACTACTCAGTGCTGTTCTTGCACTGCTGCCACCGCTATGAAAAAAAAAAAAAATCTGCCAGATAAAATTACTCAAGCGTTGCCTCTTTCCATAAAGGTCCTGTAATATCCAGTCTACAGAACTTTTCCATATTACAGACCTATGATTAAAAGTCTAAAAGCCGTTAATTTAGATCCATGAACACAGCAATGTTATTGATTCCATGTGTGAAAGGTGCTAAAGCTGCTGGACTGGATTTACATTATGTCTAGTCTTTTTAATTACATGTCTCCAAATAGCCATCTTGAGATCTCAGAACTCCTTCAGCTTATTTTGTCTGTGCCTAACCTTGAGTCACTGTAATTATACATTACACTCTTTGGATGGAGCCCAGCAGCATAATCTGGCTGCTGAAATGTGGGTCATGAGTGTTTTGTGTTCTTTTCTTTAATCTAAAGTATATTTAAGGGAGACAGGGGCCAGACAGGACACAGCTCTACATCACCCAGCGGGGTGCCTGTCTGCTGTAGCCACAGGGTCCGGTCGGGTGATTTATACCACAATACCAATGGCTGTGATGGTAATATACTACAGGTAATTGAAAAGAAAATTGAATTAGGTCAACAGAAGCAGTGACAGTCACTGAATGTCTCACAAAGGGTTTACAACTACAACATCATTCTGCTGTGCTGGCCCCATTAAGCATCTTGCTGCCAATTCTAATATCAGCAGCTAGATAATTGTCTCCATATTTCATTTAGACTTGCCACATACTAAAATTGTAGCAAACCCTATTGTGACACACATACTGTAACAGTGATAAGGTTTTATATGTTGTCTAGTTGTACAATACGAGATAACACCTTATCTCTCGTCTCTCTCTGATGCTGTGGTGGTATCCTCAGGGGACGTGGCATGGATATTCTGTGAAGCTCTCATCAAGTGCTGCATCAGTAGTGTACATAGCAAACAACAGCAATCCTCAGCTCTGTGGTTTTCCATAAAAACCCCTATAGACTGTGCGATTTTGGATGAAAGATAACAAACGTGAAAGAAACACGGTGATATCTTTGGTCGTGACTCCAAAACGGTGGTCTTAGGTCGCACTGTGAGATAGGCGCAAAGACGAGTGAATTAACGGTTTTGTGACCAAAGACAGCCTGGTAAAATGATTCTGACAGCATCAGAAATTTAGGATGACAGTCTGACTGCTGAGATCTACGTCAACTAATCAACCAATAGGAATGCAACAAGAAATGACGCGCCGGTCAAAGCGACACTGTTATGCTGCGTTCGACAGAATTCGGAAGTCAAATTTTTCCCAGTTGGATGCTCCAACTTCCAACCTCAAACCACTCCAGCCAAATGTAATCAAAAAAGCATAGCTGAACACCAATTAATAATGTAAAATTAATTAAACTTAGTAATAAATTCTAACTAAAGTAAAGTTAGACTACAGGACTGTTTAGTTGTGTTGTTTTACAATTTAATCACAGTGGGTANAGTAAAGTTAGACTACAGGACTGTTTAGTTGTGTTGTTTTACAATTTAATCACAGTGGGTATTAAAGTTTGTGCAGAGAAGTAATATTATGAAATTATTTACACTTAAGTATCAATAGCAAACCGTTATTATACACTGTAGATAGTTAACTTGGCGATATATTCTGACCTTTTTCTTTCAATTTCATGCAAAAAAAAATACTTTATTCACCTTTTAGCTGATCATTTCCATTCACAAAGCCCACTTCCATGGCGCTGCCATGTTGAGTGACATCATACTCGGTAAGTCGGGGTAGATCATTTTGGTTCGAGTTTTCCAGCCAAAGCACCAACTTCAAGTGCCATTCCAACGCATTTTTCCAAGTAAGAAGTTGGAAAAATCTGAGTTCTGAGGTCTGTCGAATGCAGCATTAGCACCACTTTGAATAAAGTTTTGGGGAAAAAAACAAGAAGAAGAAGCACCCAAATCTGAAGAGGTAGGCAAAATGTGAAATGGAATTTGTGAGACTGTAAGATCGCTCGAAGATGGATGCAACATGGAGAGAAATAGGAAGAATTGCAGCTCCCAGGTGAATAGCTGGACTGGGTCCACACTCTCCTTCTCCTCTTTTTGGAGCTTTGTTCGACACACAGAAGCCAAGGTTTGCTTCTTGTTTAGCTTCATTATTTTACAGAAGAGCGGCGCAGATTGATGATGTACTTTCATGACGTTCTGTGTTTGCATATTTTCTTTCGACTTGCATCGTAGCCTACAATTCTGCATCATCATCGTACAGCCTACATACATCAAATTTCATATCGTATACAAGTTTATTAGACCTATGTTGCAAAGTGTGGTACGCAGTGAACTTAGAAGATTGCTGTACTCTCACAGTCTGTTGGAGCCTTAAGAGTGCATGCGAGTTGTAGCAAGCATGCTGGAGTGGCAACAAAAGAGCACTTCTTGCATGTCAAAGACAAATATTAATCTTGTGCTTTGCATGAACAAAACACCATCTATGTAGAATAAATGGGTGACATAACTGGGTAAATGGAGGACTAAGCTATTATTCATTCTAACCATTTCCAATGACACACAGTGCAATTAACAGATAACAAAATTAATTAATTTGGATTTACTGCGATACCGTCGTGGCTTTCAAGTCACTTGTTTACTCGAATTAAGCCATTTTGTTGATGCATAGCCACAGGACCTTTAAAGTGCTATAAAGAAGACCATGAGCGGAGTGAGGGAATGAGGGAAAATACTGTCCAGACTGTATTCCACTCATGGAAAACATAAGACCGCTGGCACAGCTCCAGGTTTTTTTCAGTGTTATCACTTCTTTTTGACGTTCTACATACAAAAACATAATTATCCTCTACCCTGTATAATGATTTCACTTTCAGGTGTTAATACTACTTTAATTACTAAAGTGGAGCTTTAGACTAAAAAACAATTTTATTTTCATATACTGGATATCAGAGGTGGAAGGTAACTAATAATACTACTAATAATATACTAATAATAGTACATTTATTCAGTTACTGTACTTAAAGAACCATATCATCCATTTTGCATGTTTAAGCCTAATACATTCAATTTTCATAAGCGTAAGGTTACTGATAATCATTTCCCAAAGGATGAAACCATATTTCAGCTTTTCTGATATTTTGCAAAATCTCTTAATCTTTCAAAATCAAATATTCAAGCGATACACCCACTTTAATAATCAATGTTTCACCTGCTAATAGTTACACAGCCTTATGAAATCACCGCCGTTAAAATTTTTCTATAAACACAGGACTTCTTTTGGGACTATATTCCTCGGTGGAAACATACATTCACTCCACGCTTTTTATAGTACTTAAAAACTAAAATGACATAACTTCTAAAAAAAAAAAAACCCTGAATATACCTCTTGTTCACAATGATGGATTACCTATCCCAAGAACGTTTTAAGTATCAACAAGTTGATTTTAATACCATACCAGAATGAACTGAAACAATGGAGGTCTGGAAGGTAGGAAAAACATTTGTAATTCACCGTTCCAATAGTATGCTTTGGGAAATGATTATCAGTAATGTTATGTGTATGAAAATTGTATATATTAGGATCAAACATGAAAAATGGCTGGTATGGTCCTTTAAGTACAGTTTTAAGGGACTTGTACTATCCTTCTGTGAATATGAAAATATTGCACTTATTGCTGACTGTAAGTGAACTTATTATTTACTTTAAGACTAAGACTTTAATTCAACATGACATATGATTTTACAATATTGCTGTTCTCAGACAAATCTTCTCAAATCTTGTGTCTCAGACATGTTTCAGACCAACAGCACAATTCATGTTTGACATTATGAGAAGATTTTTGGAAGGGAAAGACATCCAAAAATTTATTCTGGCATAGTAGATCATGTAATCCTGCAAATGAATTAAAAGGAGGAAAATCCCTGAAATGTAGGTGGGGAAATTCAGATGTGTTACATGTATGTTGATGTCAACATGTTACTGAAGTAAAGGACCAATCAAAGCAAAACTTGTAGGGCAGTTCAGGACCGATGGATTGTCTTGTTGGATGTATCTTTATATTTATTTTATTTATAGATAGATTTATAGCCGTCAACCTCAAGTTTTGCAACTTTTACAATGTTCAACACATACTTCACACTATATTACACTATAAAGATTATAAAAAATATTGAAAAGCAAAATGTGTACAATTTTGAATCCAAGATCTTTCCCTGTAATACTTTATATTTTTCCATTGTGGTATTCATGCTTTCACTTACATAAAGGGTCGCAATACTTCTTTCACCATTGCTGAATACGGTACAATCGCTTTCTGTCATCTTAGGCCATCATAACCATGTTACTGCCGACCTAAGTAATAATAAACTTGTCATGATTCCAAGACTTTTAGTGATGTGAGCATTCCTGCTCTGTGTGAAATAGTTGAGTGAAATGCGGTTTTATAAAGGAACACACCTGCTACTCAGCTATTATCAGAATAACAACAGTCGAGAGAGAATACTGACAGAGCTCAGCCTGAATGAGAACATTATCCTCATGCAGCAAAATGTTGGATTATTACAGAGGTTTTAGCTCAGTCAAATGAAAGTCCACAGCTGCCAGTATAGAAAATGAGGGGAAATGAAAATATAAAATGCATTGCTTTCATTCACACAATTATTGCCTCGAATGTGGAAGATGGTAATATGGAATTTTACTGTAACAGCTGGGTCACAGTCTACTACTGCATGTTGAATATATTCATGATCTGGCCACAAGATGCTAATCTCGCTTGCTGATTCCCATATCCTCTCTGTCTTGCTTTGAGCAGCAGTGAGGCTGATCGGCATAGACAGTTTTGTCTGAGGAAAAGCAGGAGAGGAGACAGGAGTGACAACTGTGGCCTCCTGCTGAGAGAAAAGAGGAAGCAACGCAGGAGGAGAGGGAGGCTAGTAGATAAATAGACTAATCTAATTTGTTACCTCACCCAAATGTATTCCAATTCCTTCTCTTTGCTTTTCTGCGGTGGATGATTCTAAAATGTTTGGGCAGGAAGGGACACAACTGGGAGAGGGCTTACCCAGAGGAGGTTCAACACTCATGGTCCTCTGTGACACATCGCACAATTCTGAATTTAGCTTTTAAAACCCATCTCCTAGCAGATATTCCCGCAATGAAATGCATATCCTTATGCAAATCAGAGCCTACAGAATAGTATATGAAATGACTCAAATAATGTATTGATAGTAATATATTGGATGGAAATTGAAATTGAGAGATGTTGTCTCACTGGACCAGAAACCAAAAGTACAAATCAATTTAAAATGGCAAATGACTTCACTCCCTGAGCCCAATGCTAAGAAGTAAGTAATAGATCTCTCATCATAGGCTATTATGCCATGGCCAGGCAGGGCCAATCTGCCGGTGGAATACAAAGTGCATTCCTTGACTTTTACATCAAAAAGATGCCTCAGAGAAAGTCCACGGAGCCTTGGGCACCAGGATCTCTGGGGCTGCACCACATGAGGACTAGAATCAAGACTTCAGTTTCATCTTTCTCTCTGGTCTTTATTAATGGCAACAGGATTTTGATTCAGAGAGTTGTGCTGAGTTCACTGATGCTAATCACGAGCCTGTTTCTGACAGATGGAGCAAAAAAATAAATAAATAAAAAATCACAGTTAAAGCAACGCAGCGATATAAGAAGCTAATGATAGGTCAAAAATCTTTATCAAAACAGGGAGAGTTATTAATATCAAAAGATACTGACTGCTAGTTGTTTTGATTCTGATATTCTGGTTCCATCAGGGAATAGAACGTGCTTAGTAGAACTTAGATGGAAGACTTTTACTTGCAATAGAGTAAAAGTCATGGATAGCAGTCATGGTAAGGTAACAACTGGTGTGTGTGCGCATTTAAAAAAATTTTTTTTGGCCATCTACTCCAATTCACAGCCTGTTGAGTGCTTCTGAACCTTCTAAGTTATAATCACTTCGCTCAAACAGTTGCAGCTGTTGTACAAAAACAGCCAAGGAATTAGAATTATAACACTTCCTCAACAGCTATTATAGCCCCTGTTCACTTAGCAGATTTACTCCTATGTTTCTGTTCTCGTCTAAAATCTATTTCTTTGAGCTGTAACCTGGAATTTCTTTGTTTTCTGGGCTGTGAGCTAGATTTTCTTTTTCCTCCAGAATTTTCTTCTTAGACAACACCAAACACCAGTAAACTCGATAACTCATTTCAGACTCTAAACTCTCCCGTCTGTTGCTACAGATACACCTGTCCCCCTAACAACATCAACACGTTGGAACCAACATTTCCCTGAAGCAAGGCATATAAACAACAACTTAAATTATACACTTCCATTATAGAATAGAATAGGTTGTAAATAACAATCTGTATGCTTACATGTGCACTATACTTTGAGTATTTGTACTCCGATTAAGGCAATAATGTAGGTAAGATGTAAACATGGAAGGATTAATACAATATACAGGTATCATAATCATAATATAATTCACAGGCTAAACCAAGCTAAAGTTAAAAGGCTAACATTTTAATGTAAAAGTGCATTTAAATTAAATCATTGGAGTAAAGAAACAATATTTCCCTATGAAATGTGAAGTAGAAGTAAAAAGTAGCATAAAGTCACTTGAAATATCTCAAAACTTTAATTATTGAATTTGTGTGAAAGATGCTTTTCATTGATGCAAAATTCCTTCAATTATTGATATATTGCGCCATTATGTCTGCCAGCAATGAAAAATTCATACTGTATGTGAAATGGAAATTCATATGCAAATGAAGACCTTTTTGTTCTGACAGGTAAAATTGATGGGTGTGTCTTTACACCAGCAAGATGAGAGACAAGAGAGAAGAAATTTGAATTTCAGATTTCATCTTATTACATTTTTAGTTTCACCATGCAGGTTTATGACAGTGTTGAGAGTGGACATAGAATGAATAGTACACTTGAGCTGAAGTGTTATTCTGAAAGCCTCACTCTGGAATCATTTTAACAGAAAACCTTAGAGGACATCATTGTGTAGTAATGACCCCTCAGCCCCACTCTCTCTTTCAATAACACCCATCTCGACAACATTATCATGGCCTGGACTTGTGAAGCACAAAGCTCCCCAGGTCTAAAGATTTTGTGAGCTCTAAGGGTTAAAAAATTTTTCAGCTGAATGTCTGGCTTGCAATATTTCTGGCTTGAACCGCATACATAAACATAAAAAGGATTGTGTTTATATATACAGTTGCCTTTAGTGAGTTCTTATTGATCAAAGTTGACAGCTACACATGTTGGATAAAGAGAAACATCATGATGATGTATTTACGTTGCATTATTTATCACGGCTGGCCTGGTGGGGCAACAGTCCCTGAGGTAATACGTCTCCTGATACATTACATCAGACGAATCTGCAGCTCATTCTGGAGAGTTTTTGCCTCAGTCTGTTCTAATACATTATTTGTTATGTAACATTTATGTTTCAGGAAATCTATGTGGGTCTCAGTTTAATACTGAAAAATCACTGCAGCATAATAAATACTACTAATCTCATGGCTTGTTTATGAATGAATTATTATTTAAGGGATGGGCTTACATTGTGAAACAGTTATCAGAATTCACTTTCAATTGAGCTGGTACCACTTTTTAATAAAACATCACTCAGGAATAGTATATAAGTTGTTACTAGTAGTCTTATTAATGAAAAATAATAATATATGGTTTATTAATGCCTTACAGGTCACTAAGTCATTAATAAGAACTCTTCTGGTGTCAGACTGTGAAAAATTCTCTCCATTAAAAATCACCTTTTATTATTTACTTAGTAACATACAATATATAACAGCAGAGGTGAGCTTATTACTTTGCAAAGAAATAAAGTAAATGTTTTATTAAAGGCTAATGGGTATGTCATGCCATTCAGTGC
Organism: Lucifuga dentata; assembly: GCA_014773175.1. Lineage (NCBI taxonomy): Eukaryota > Metazoa > Chordata > Actinopteri > Ophidiiformes > Bythitidae > Lucifuga > Lucifuga dentata. The sequence goes on from VXCM01003264.1 coordinate 25,937, forward strand.
AGTTATAAATCTATCCTTTTAATGAATGGATTTTGGTCCAAGTCTTCCGACTGCCCATTGGACCTGCCAGGGTTTTCTGGATTAACTGAAAGCCAAAGCAGCACTCAGGTGTATACTGTGGCAGTCATCGGCTAATTCTCAGAGTCCACCTGAATTTCATCCTGATAGGTTGTCGTTTGAGGAGAGCCATGAAGCCCAATTATATGCCCGAATGAACCAAGATTGAACGATCAGGCAGATTTCTGGCATGTCTGAAATTTTGATTGGTTGTTGCAGTTTGAGAAGCTGAACAAGTGGATTTCTTGAAGTCATGATCAGATTTCTCGAGCATAAACTTAAAGCCACATGAATGTGAATGTGTTTGTGAATGTGGCCATATTGAAATAAAGCTTTATATGAAATTGTCAGAAGAATAAAATTTGGTTCGAGCTGTGGCATGGCAGTCAAGCTGTATGGACTGAGCATAGAAATTGCAGACTTTGACCAATCAAAATAAGCAACTCAAATGTTCTGGGTTTTTTTTTTTTTTTTTTTTTACGTACAGGATTACTTAACTAGTACAATATCTGCTTGGCACGAGGATTTTTTTTTTTCACAACATGCCAACACATCTTATTAAAAATGACTTATTACTGATAAAGCATTAATGAATGATTCATTAACCATTATGGATGCCATTGGTTACAACTCGTACACCAGATAAATGTTGGTTATAACAGATTATATACATTATATACATTTTTCAAGCAAACCAAAACGGTATCTTTAACATGTCTAACTATTATTTGAATTTACCCAAATTATAAATTAAAGAGACTGGATTAAATTAAAATTTTGAGATGAGAACATTAAGTATTTAAATGGATAAAAAAAAAATATGCCATAATCTGGGCATGTTTTTTCAAAGTGTTCCATAGAAAATCACCAGACATGGGTGGTATATAAAAATACCATGAAATCAGGCTGACTGCAGTCTAGGAGAAGAGAAACGGTAAATAGCATGTTACAGTATATATTATATATTTGCTGTATGAGGGAGGTAATTATTGTATTTAATCAATTACCATATGCCAAACTGGAATAAATGGAATTATTAACATATTTTTCCACAGTTCTTGTAAACAATGTAATGAATTTATTCTCATTATCAGTGAGGGCAGTAATAAGATAATTGCATGTAAAATTAGCTATAGTATGAATAATATCCGTTAACCCTTTTGTCATATATTGTTGTTGATTGTCTGAATGATTTGAACGTCTAAAACTTGCCTTGTTTCTCTCTCCCTCCTCCCGTCTCTCTCACACACACAACAAAAGACAAGCACAAAGAGATGTTTGAGCTCAAAGATGTTAGAAGTGTGTTACACAGTTCTGAGTTGTGTTAGGGCATGTTGTAAAACTGAAAGATTGCTGCCAAGGCACCTATTGTGCAGAGAGCTCCCATAGGATACGAAGGCTGTTTTGGTGTCAATCTAATTTTGTTTGAACTGTAAATGGATCGACACATCAGCAGCACCAAAGCATCTTTTTTTTTTTTTTTTTTTTTTTTTTTTTCTCAGGCTTGAGAATTTTTCTTCCACCATATTGGAACAAACTGATTGATTTGAGCATCTAATCAAAGTATTTGTCTTTTCTCATCCTGTCAGGAGTGTCTGACATTTCTCATAGACAACATACCAACTAATCAGCAGTGTCCTATTATCTTTTCAACTGCAATTGTAGCAATGCAACATATTAATTTTGCTGTTTTCATACCAATTGAAAAATGATGTCTCAATTATGCTAATTCAGTTTTTTCCTTGCAATTTCCCCCTCTCCATGGAGAATTGTAATTAATCCATTGCAAACAACACCTGTTATTCAATATGTTGATGAAGACACCTCTGAGGTAAAACTTTACAATGGTGGTGATATCAGCACAGCGCATCAATGCATGAGACTTGTTCTATTCAAAGGGGTGATTAAGCTTTCCCGATTGATTTCCCTCAATGAATCATAACAGCAGCGGTGGGTAAATGGTATTGCAGATTGGAGACTAAAAATCAGCATGTAAAGTGGATTTTTCATTCTTGAAAAGACGGGCAGATTTCCTTTCCGTGCAGGATAATTATTACCATTTCCTCATATTATAATACTTCGAAATTCCAACATACATTGATTCCAACAAACACTGACTATGTAAATACCACTTTATCACTGTATGATAGTCAACTTAAAGGCATAGTATGCTTTTGGGGGGTTTTTTTCTCCTAATTTTTAAAGTGTGATATGGTAGTATGAGTTGAACATTGTCAAAGTTGCAGCTTATAGAAATGCATCCAGAAAGATAAGCCTGTAGGTTCTAAACTACCCTGAAAGCTTAATTTTTTATTGGTTCTTCTGTAACATGTTTACATCAACATGTAATTCATTTATCTGTCTATACATCTGGTTATACACGCCCACAAAGTGTGAGGCTAGCATGTTTTTGGCCAGCATCTGTCTTTTGTGGTCTGTGGGTGTCGCCGGCTCAGGCCTGACACAGCTAACCAATCAGAAAAAGCAGACATTTTTGGAAGGGGCCTTAAAAGAGACTACCTTAATTACATGGCTCATTTTCACTCAGTGTTTGACAGTGCTTGAGCAAGGGATAGCACAGGTGTATCAATAGATTTGTTGAAGAAATCAGATCTGTAAATGAAAAATGAAATCTATATATGTCCATCTTAAATAGCTGCACATTGGATGATTTCAGTGTTTCATTAAGAACTGCATTCTTGTTGAAAAACATGAAAGTGTCAAAAACAGCACAGAGAGTTTTGAAAGCATGCTTCATGACATCAATTAGGGTGACGAGTGAGAAAACACGTAAAGAGAAAGTGGTTTATATGATTGTTGATTATTCATTATCTGATTATGTGGAAGTGTGGTTATTATCTGATCCATATCTAACGAGGGCCAGTGCATCAACCACATGGAACATAGAAGCATATTCAGTGTATTCCCTTTAGGTCAATGCCCATAATGTTTTCTATTAAACACACTTCAGTGTTTTGATCATCACAACATGTCATAATTTGTGGAAATGATATTCTGATGAATGCCTTGGAACTGTTCCAGTTATAACTAATAGATGACATTCTGCAGTCAAAATACTTTCAACTGTACTTGTCTAAACTTGTCCTTTTAATTGGGTTTTATATTCAGGCACCGCTGTGAAATCCAAGCCATATATGTATCCTGATCCTCAGAAAATCATTCTGGATTACTGCCAAAGTCATACTGTCTGTAATTTCCAATCCATTTCAATGAATCAGCACAGTGCAAAGTCAGACTGACATTCAGCATTAAGGCACAAGACAATATTTGTTTTAGCAGAGGGAGACAGAAGTGATGTTCACTCTGGATCTAAAGTTCAACATAATCTTAATTAAAGGATCATACCGGCCATTTTGCACATTTGAGCCTAATATATTCAATTTTCATACACATTAGTGTCAATCATTTCCCAAAGCAAACTACTGGAATAGTGAATTATTTTTTTTTCCTACCTTCCAGACCTCCATTGATTTCAGTTCATTCTGGTACGCTATTAAAATCAACTTGTTGATACTTGAAATGTTCTTGGGATAGGTAATCCATCATCATGAACAACACGTGTATTCAGGTTTTTTCGAAGTTTTGTAATTTTAGTGTTTAAGCACAATAAAAAAGCACGGAATGAATGTATGCCTCCACCGGGGAATATATAGTCCCAAAAGAAGGTCTGCATTTATCGAAACATTTAAATGACCGTGACTTCATATGGCTGCATAAACTATTAGCAGGTAAAACAACGATTTTCAAGGTGGGTGTATCACTTCAATATTTGATTCTGAAAGATTAAGAGATTTTGCAAAATATCAGTAAAGCTCAAATATGTTTTTATTCTTTGGGAATTCTTTGGGATTTTCAGTGATGTTACATGTATGAAAATTGAATATATTAGGCTCAAACATGTAAAATGGATGGTATGGTCCTTTAANGTTACATGTATGAAAATTGAATATATTAGGCTCAAACATGTAAAATGGATGGTATGGTCCTTTAAGAAGCCTATTGGACACTTCACAAGTTGGAATATCATTTTAAAATGTTACCATTGTTGGAGTTGTTTATATCCTTCATGTCTTACACAGAAAAATAAAAATAAATGTTACTGTGTCAATCTTCAAGTAAAGGCACCAAGTTTAATCAGATTTAATCTAGAGCAGTTTTACCCTTTTTTCCCCCCAACCAGGAAGTAACAATGCACACCTGTTTTCACTCTAGCCCTAAATGAGCAAATCACCTGTAACAGCACAAACGTTCATCCTGGTTGCTGTCCACTTAAGAAATCAACTTTTGTGACTCTGCAACTCTTCAAGATTCTAATTGGTTGGCTCCACCCTCCTGGCCAAGCAATTGGCCTCACCTGTAAGGTAGCCTATTATAAGCTAAGCCTCTGTGTCCTGGTGCTTTCTGTTTCTCCTGCAAGACTGGAGGCTTGGTTTAGTTTCTTTGGTTAATGTCATTTACCTCATTCACTTACAACCAATGAGCAGAGCAAACATTCTCAAATGGCTTTTGCTGACAGAAAATTTTCAAGTTGAACCAGAGTCTGCATATGAAAACTGAACTGAACCAATGATAAATGCGACAAAAAAAAATAAATAAAAATAAAACAATGCATTCACTGATCTCACCCAGAACACACACAATAAGTCTGAAAACACCCTATGTTTAGAAGCACCCTTGTGGAGCTTTTCCCCCCCCCCCAAAGAGTGACAGTGAGAAATGGATAAGTATCATGGGGAACAGCATTATAGGCATATCAAAATAGAGCCACCATGCTGTTGGCCACAATTCTTCCACTATATATTAAGGCCTTACAAATAGTCCCTCAGGATGACATGTTCCTGTTTAGCCTGCCTTTTCAAACACCTGCTACCTTATTGTCTTGACATTTTCAGGGAATTAGTTATTATTCCGACGTGTTTGTTGAGAGTTATTGTCTGATCTTGTATTATTAAACTCCCTCTCTATCCACTCTGGCTAGATATTCCCCTTCACTAAAGTGCTTTGTCTTTGACTTAAATTGAACTGAAATGTGCATAGAAAACAATCAGACTCAGGTTATAGAAAGACAGCTGACAACAAACTTTTGAAAATAACTCTACATTTATGTGATCTTTAAGGTAGGAAATAAGAGTTACATTCCCAAGGGGAATGCTCTACAAATGCTCTACTCTCTTAGGAGTGACGACAACAACAACAAAATAGCAAAGCTTTGCACTGTTACAAGGTGACACACAGATGGTGCCAAGTAATGTTAACTCACAATTGTTCAGCTGTGGCTCAACATACTGTTTGTGGAAAAAATGAGCTTTGTTGAACAGCTTGTTGATCACCCTCTTCAGTTCAGACTTCCTATAAAATGCCCAAGAGAGACTGTTTTCTTGGAGTTTTTATAAACAGAAAGTTAAAAAGAGGTGTAAACTGGGGACATGCTAAAGGAGACAGCATCTTTTTTCATTTGCAGAGAGAAAATTTGATCTCATTTAGCTTTGATTTACTGAAACCAGACAGGAAGTTTACAGTGCAAGTGGGAAAGGTCAGGAGTAATTTCTGACAAATGCTGGCTTTATTTCTAAGACTTGTTGATTATTTCTGTACAAGATGAACTTCCAGAGCATCAACTGAGATTGGTTTCTGTAGCCTGCTGTGTGGGGGTGTGTAGGTGAACGGGGCCCCCAGGTTAGCCAACAAGACTGCTGACAAGGGGCAGACATTTGAGTCAAGAAAAATCAAATTGACTCTTTTTTTCTTGTTAATACTGACATATTGGTTTGTTAAACTCTAAAATATAGCTAATTGCGTTTGACTTCTCTGCAGTATGGGTAGCGCTTCAGCCATGGAAAAACTGATTGAAAATAATAAAAATTCTAAAGCGTGTTGATCTTGTTTGGAAAGTTTGCTGGTCAATTCTGGTGATCTGAAATTGGTAAATAAAAGGTTAAAATGTGGAACAAAAGCACATTTCAAAAGAATACAGTAGACAGTGCATGACTTTTCTTTATTTACCAGTTTTTTCTTTGAAACTCTGCCTTAAGGTCAGCATCCTGGAGTCGTATTTTCACTGTTGCAGATGAAACTCATGCTATGCAAGGAAGCAGCCAACTGAGGATCTGTAAGGTGTTTCTTTCTCAAACTACAAATCTGTAGTTTGTCTAATCTGATGTACTTATCATCTTGAACAGTTGTGCATCAGGACCTTCTGCTTGTTTTCCTGTCCAGGTTAGATCCAGTTTGTACTTTTTTCTCAAGACAGTGGTGGACACTTTCAGACAAAATTTTCAGTATCGGCAAACTGAGACATTGAATAACCATCATTTCACTAAACAACAGACGGATATATTTCTTTAGAAAGATATTTTGTTTTGGCTAATTTTGGATCTAGAATTGAACTTTAGTAATGAAAATACCTTGCAACTCCAGGAAAGACAATTACCTGCTTATGTGAACACAATAATGGGTTTCAAGTGTGTTAACACAATTACAAAGGTGTCTCAAATTAGCATTGAAACACGATGAACTAAGAATGAGCTAAAAGAGTTTATCATTATGACACTATATGGCTGCTTATTATTTAGAAATGAATCATTTCCAGCAGCAATGGCCATTTGCAATATTATTAATGTCATGGTTATATATTAAAATCAATTCAATGCTATCTTGGTTAACAAAATTATCAATTTCTATCTAAAACATGAAAATTCTGCATGATTCAAACCTTTTGAACTCCAATGTGTTAAATGCAAAATGAACTATATACTAAACCCTTTTCCAAATATCTCTAGTATATCAGTAAGTAAATCAAGTCAGTAAAACTACGTTTAACAAGTATTTCGCATGGCAGTAAATAAACATAGACAAATATTACAGACTGGAAAAATTGGGATAAAGAAGAAAGGAAAATGGAGACACAACAGTAAAAGCAGTGATAATTCTGGATATAAAACATTTTATGATGCAGCTTAAAGGTTCTAAAGCTGTATCTCTGGTATGAAGGGGGGAAGTATTCCAAAGTTGGGTGCTTATACAGCAAATGAATTTGGAAGAAAGATAGAAAGCAGCCCTTTGACTCAGGACAAGTGGCTAAGTGGTGTTTAGTGCATTTAAAGGATCATTAATGTAGCTTGTAGCAAGTCCATTAAAACCTTGTGCACAATTAAAAGCATCTTATAATCAATTTTGTAAATGACAGGCCAGAAGTGCAAAAGGGAAGTGCTGGAGTGGATCTGTGGGATTCCTCTCTAGGGATCCTAAAGTGTTTCAAGGCCAGCAGGGAGATCTGTGGGAGTCCATGTAACACATCCTGGGTCTTCATTCAGGCTCAGTTATGCCTGTTAGGAGGGTGCCCATAGCGTCGTCCTCTAACAGGTGACGTATTGACCTCAGCGTGCCCCTCTCATTATGAAGTTTCAGAATCCAGTCACAATGACGGAGGCAAAGATTGAACCCAGCACAGAAGCTCCACATTGGCTGCTTATATCAGTAATAACTATGTTGCCATGATTGAATGAATTTCCAAAAAGTCATCCAAATAAAATGCAACTAACAACTGGTGTTATGCAAATAAGAAAGCATTACAATTGGATTTCATAATAACAGAGCGACAGTCACTCTGGTACATCATGACATTTTCGCTGCTGCTTCCCGCCTAAGATACCATTTATTTGCATGAATAAATGTGTTTTCTCTATCCACACACACACACAGCATGTAGCATTTTTGCCAGCTGTCCTGGGGAAAATGACGGGGTGACATGCAATAAGTCTCCATAACCAGATTCAAATCATGATGTTGAGTAGGGATGAGCCGAATACTCAGATGAAACGAGTATCCGTTACGGATAATGCACTTTTTATGCGTACGAGTAACATCCGAGTAAAATGTATCACTATCTGTACTTGTTGAAGGGAAAAAAAATATTTGGGTAGTGGTTAACACTGGTGCGTTCTACTGTCTTCATACCGTCAGTTCATTTAAAAAATCATAATAAAACCAGAGTAACGATCTAAGCCCCGCCCATCTGAGTACAAATACGGATACGGATAATTTAGTCGGTTGAGCGAATACGGATAATGGTGTATTTGCTCATCCCTAATGTTGAGGTTAGTCACAGCACACCTGCCATATTTATTCTGTCATCTGCCTAACTGAGACAGATCTAACTCAGAAATATGTCACAACACCTCTGACATCATAGTCCTTTCATTGTTTGTCCATCTTGTACAACTCTGCAAAAACATTCCAGCTTTTACTCACTTCCTGTCAGAACTTTTGTAAACAGCTGCTCACTTCACATCTGAGTGGGACAACATCCTTTTCTATAGTAAAATGGAAAACTTCCCTCCCATGAATGCTGAGCCTCATTCAAACCGAGCAGCAAACAGCACAGCAGATCCGGGTCAGATGAGGCAAAGCGATGACATCCTCTACAGATGTACTGCCTAAATATCAAGGCACAGCAGAAGTCTGGATGCTGTCCAGGGCTCAGCTGCGCCTCAGTAGTCTGTCCATGCATATAACAAACAGCAGGTAAAACAATATGCCTCTTTGCTTGAGACTGACATCTACCCTGAATGAGCTTTAGTTAATGCCAAGGATGCAGACATACTGTATCTGTCAGCGAGAGTCGTGTTCATGTTTATAGCACCGAATGACTCACAGCAGCAGCCACAGCACTTCACGCTCCTTGCAGCATAGCTCAGGGAATGTAGACCTTTCTCAAACCTGCAAAACACAGGAAGATGCAATTAATACATTGCTCTTGACCAATCAGTTAAGCAAGAAGGTAAATGGCAGGCTCAGCTTTCTGTGGTCAGAATTAAATCCACGTTTTGGTTCCTGAATCACAGACCCAAGTATCTCCCTTACAGTGTCTTAGCATATAATCTTTCCTAAAGAGGATAAGTTATCACTGGTGGTGAGAAACGTACCCACTGGTACTTTTTTAATGATGACCACTAAAGTCCGCAAGTCCATCTGCGCTAGCATAGGTGAAAATCTCAATGAGAATTCACAAACAAAGAGATGAGGATTAAGAATCAATAAGCTAAACGAGGATGTTGGGACACAACTTTGTATCTCAAAATTACATTAATATACAATGGATTTGCTTTGTAAAATGTGTTTTGGTGGAAATTTAATGCTTCTGGGATTATGTTCTTAATGTAGTTTGGTTTCTACAGTATCAGTTTATGGCAATTAAGACTATGTAGGATAACTTTTGGGATCTAAAACCACTTGGTTGAGGTTAGGGATGTTGGCGCTGATTTCCAGTATGAGCTGGGACATAAACTAGCTGTGTAAAGAAAATCTGTATCTATTTCTATATCTGTTAACTTGAAAATAAAATCTATTTGTAACTGTATTCAGTTGGTAATCAGAGGTGGATGGAGCTTAAACCAAAAGTGGACAGTAAGGGTGCTTTGGAGAGCAATCTGCACAGTGCAACTCACTGCCTACACTCCCAATGACATGCGCCTTGGTCAGCGCATGAAACAGAGCGTCAACGTGCATCATCAAAAAACACCTGAGGTAGACTCAGCAACAACTACTGTAGATTATATGCCAATTTTCAAACCTTGTAGCCCTGCCTAACTGCTGTCATTTCGCCATGTAACCGCCTTTCTGCTCAGATCATGGTACAACGTTAAAGTTGGTACAACTCAGGAAATTGTTCTGTGCAGGTTATGAGCTTCTCCATTGTTGGGTCACTTCTGTTTGTGTCACGTACAACTGTTCTCTCACTGGTTGCGTGTTGGAAAGGTTACAGGCAGATGGGTCAAAGTTGAATCTGGTTGAATTTTGAAGACAGACAGAGGAGAATCCATGTCGTTCCCATGAGGTTGGGAATCGCTGCTCAATACACACTAATGTCCAGCTCAGCGCCACACTCACCGTTTCTCATGTGAAAGTACCCTAATAGTCTGTAATACTTGGATTCTGAATACCTGGATTCTGTCTGAAAATATTTGCTGTTGCCATCACAGTGGCAAAAAAATAATAAAAAATTAAAAAATAGTTGAATTGCAACTTAATTCAGGGGTTTTACGTTTCCCTCTCACAAACCCCAGTTTCTATCATGTTTATTATGACATGTCTACTGTGTTTGCTGCTTCATAACTAACTCTACTTCCTGCTTTGCCACAAATGAACAGAAATCGCTGCTGCAGTTTATCTGCATTTGAACACATTTTTTGGTGACATGATTGACAATATCTCCAGCACTGCTCAGAATAACCTGGATGATATTTTAGTCCCCAGAGTCACGGAATCTTTTCCCTGAATCTCTTTGAGGGCACTTGGAAATAATCTTCCAACACCTCTCTGGGCTACTCCCAGTCTAAGAGTTTTACATTCTGCAGGCATGTTAGCCTGAACCTGCCGGCTGAATCATGAAACCTCTGAGCACACCAAGCCCTATGTGTTCTTATGTTGCACAATTGACAACCTTTTGTCCACAGCCCCAGCAGCTGTTTTCTTAAGCAAGTCAGTCAGTCAGAATTCTGCACCATGAAAAGTAACAGATCCATGTCACCGCTGATTTTCCATTACTCGTTCACAGTTAGGAGAGATCTTTCCTCTTTAATGCAGGAGCTCAGCGACAAGCCAGTAGCGTGTGCTGCAGCAAGGGATATAAATGGCCAGAACAGGGTAATTGCTCTGGTATCAGGAGGATGGGACCAAATTGGAACGAGTCTTGGAGGTTGGAGACATGTTGATTGAGAAGCAGCAGAGATGGAGAGAAGAGGCTAGACTGCGTCCATGGGAGCACAGATAAGGATGATATGGATAAAAAGAATGTGTAGACTGAAGCATATATTAGAGCTGTGTGTGGGCTGCTAGTGGGGACACCCAAGTAAGCAAACAAGAAGGAGAAAGTCTAGATTCCTCTGTAATGAGTTGAATGAGTGTTTTATTCTGCCATGGTAGGTTTAGATTGGCCTTGGTGTGGGAGGCTTCAGCCACCTCATCTTGTGTTCTGCCATCATTTCATTAAGGCTTAATGATCTGCATGCAGTGTGACAAACCACTGGGGCATATTGGTAACAACACCACATTCATGCAATGCATCATTATAATGAATGTACTACACTAGATGTTAGAAGCAGTTTCAAGTCAAGTCAAGTTTATTTGTATAGCCCAGTATCACATACAATGTCTCAAAGAGCTTTACAGACCCACACATTAGCATTTCCCGACCCAGCCCAAGCTTTCTAAGTACATGAGGAAAAACTCCCTAAAAACCTTGTTGTATAAGGGAAAATGGAAGAAACCTCAGGAGAAGCTATTCAAAGAGAGAGTTTGACAGTGGAGCCACAATAAGTGTGTTGCTGACTCGAGAAAAGTTAATATTCTAGCTTGAGCAAGCACCTAAAGGCCATTTACAGGGGGTTGATTGGTAATAATTAGGACCAGTTTTACTTGAAGTAGTCAAAAGTAGCATGTGGATGTTAAGGAACTTGAACTGCAAATGTAGTGATTAAATCAGAGGGGATTGTTATAACAAAGTTGATTAAAGGGGAAAAATTATGTTTGGTTTTTTTTTTTCCATTTTTTTATATAGCAGGGAGTGTGTTGAATATTGTTAAAGTATAGAACTTGAGGTTCAGACCTACAGAAATGCATTCAGTAAGACTTATAGGTCCTGAACTTCCTGAAAGCTTCATTTTTTGTTTTTTTTTTTGATTGGTCCTTTACTTCTTTAACTCTCTGANTTCCTGAAAGCTTCATTTTTTGTTTTTTTTTTTGATTGGTCCTTTACTTCTTTAACTCTCTGACATCAACATGTCACACACACCTGGTTAGACACACCTCACACAGTATCAGGCTAGTTTTATCAGAATCCAAGTTACACAGTCTGTGGGCATCACCAGTACAGGCCTGACACAGTTTGGCCAATCAGAACAGAGCGGGTGTTTTGGGGGGAAAGGGCTTAAAGAATCATACCACTAACTTTGCATGTTTGAATACAACCCACATATATGTTAATTACATTACTGCCAAAACATACTACTGGAGTGGTAACTTTTAGATTTGTTTTCCTACCTTCCAGAGTGCCACTGGTTTCAGTTCACAGTACGCTATAAAAATCGACTTGAAATTGTCCCTTCTACAATCATTTGTATGTGTTAGCAGGCAAAATTGAATTTTAAGGTGGGTGCATCACCTGAACTTTTGAAAGATTAGGAGATTTGGCAATATAACATGAAAACTAAAATACATTTTATGTTTTGGAAAATGATTTTCAGGAACGTAACATGTATGCATTTAGTATTTATTGAGCTTAAACATGCAAAATCATGGTCCTTTAATGAGAAATGTCCCCAAAACTGTTTCTAAATCTGTATATCCCCTTTAAGCTCCTGAACAATAGTAATTTCTCCCACTGTAGCCCCGCAGTGTGAATAGGAGGAGATTAAGGTTATTGAGTAAAAGTGCTATAGTGTGGCAGCTGTGTAACCATTAAGGTAATTTTGGATTGTTCCTTTTCATTCTGTGGATAAAACTAGATAAGAATGTCTTTGGCCTCATTCTCTCAAAGACCCCGAGATAATTAAAGGAAAGCAGGAGGTTGGGATGATATTTTGATCCTGATGCACAGCCACGGAGCTTCTCATTCAAGCACCACTTGAGAGCCGCCCGGCCTCCGTTGGGGGGATGGGCAAGGTCAGGACACCACCCTGCTCCATCAAGGATTTGTCTCTCTTTTGTCCCCCCCCAGGAGTGCGCTGTCTGGCTATCACTCCTCTCTGCTAAGCTGTGTATTAGCCTTTGGTGATACAAGCTAAATTAATTTCAGGTATTATAGAATTTTGTCAGTGAAAATTGGCTTAATTTGTATTTATTGAAAACTGTCCTTTAATATTACGTGGACACACGGCTGTCTGTGTCTGTATGATGCATGGTGGCTAGCCTGTTTTCTTTATCAGTTCAGCGCACGGTACTCATCGGCTCGCTCCCAGCAACATACCTCCCCAGNTTTTCTTTATCAGTTCAGCGCACGGTACTCATCGGCTCGCTCCCAGCAACATACCTCCCCAGACTCTCAGATAAAACATGGGCTCTGTCACACAGACTTGTGTTGAGGCCTGGCAGGGGAGCCCTAATGATTGCAATAAAAAACAAATGCAAATGATTACCTTGGGGTTCCCTCTCGTGTAGAGTCTGTCGCTCAGCCTCTGGCTGTCAGGATGGATCACTGCCATCGTCTGTGGACACGGAGCGTTAGGAAAATAAACACCAACTGGGCCAATGCAGGCGGCAACAATGCAATAACAATAATACTATTATCCCTTACATTGTAGAGGCAAAGCAAAGACCGTTTTTGGTGAAGAATGATGGGTCATGGCTAAGTGAAGTATGACATGAATCATACTCTACATTTCCAGCACATTGGTTCATTTTTCAAATTTTTGATATAGTAACATTTTAGAGCTTTATAATCAGCCAGGAAAATTATTTCCATAATTTGTGACATGTTTCAGTAATTTATTATGCCATTTATAACATTTAAGGTATCTGGTGACACAAAACTTTCTCATTCTGAACAATGATCATCTTTGATCCAGCACACGAATAATTCAAAATTGTAGTTGATGTAACCCCAGTTCTATGATTATAACTACAACTGCAAGTCTGGATTATCAGATTCTTAGATGTGAAGCACTACAAAGTCTATTGATTGCTAATAGGCATCTAATTCATAAAAGGAAGTGAAAGTTGTGTAATTGTTAAAATAATAAGTTGTATTATTGCTGCAAACTCTCACAAAACTGTCACAGATTGGTCACAAAGACAAATATATATGACTATGGCTTATGATAGTTTGCCTTAGTCAGTACAGCTAATTTTTCTTCATACTTAAGTGGTATATTTGCCAGTTTTTCAGCTGCAAGTTATATAGCCCAATATTATCATGTTTTCCAGCCGATCGAATGATATTCATATCAGATGGTAAGGTCACATTTAAATATGCCCCTAAATAATAATGTGTGGATGTCATCATTATGAGTGCTTTGGGGACCGTATAGAACTTGTTCATGTTTAATCATCACTGCACGTTAATGCGATCACATGTAGCCTGCTGTTGTTTTTGTTTTTTACCATTTGAACCCATGGGCAATCTTTCTAAACTCACGTCTGGGTTGAGAATAAAACAAAATCACTGTAGGCAAAGAAAATGGAAATGAGTCGCATTGCTGCTGGTGAATGGTCAGGATTGAATTAGAAAATGTTTTCTGGTAACTAAAGAGTTGAGTCAACACAAAATAAGAGGATCAGATAAAGGACGTCCGGAATTATTTCGAAACTGTGTCAGAATTAGAGGACAAGACATATACAGTATATCATCACTCTGTAATAAAATTCCAAAATGAGGCCTCAGGAGCTGCATGTTCCATGTGAAAATCTCTTTGGTGAGTCCTTGGTGAATGGAGCGGAGACATGATGCTCGACTCGGGTGGAATCTGCCTGCAGCTCTTTGTCAACAGGTGAATTGAGACTTGTGGTTATAGAAATGTGAGATTAGTTCAGGGAAGGGCACAAAGTCTTCCTCCTTAGAGAGATGGATAATATATTGTCTTTGGTAAGCATTCTACACTGTAAGCTGGGCTAATCCTCCAGGCAAGATGTAAGGCTTTGGCTGTGTGAGTCTCAAAAATACACAGTTTTGCAGTGAAAGAGCTACTATTATACTCGTATAACCTATACAGAGATTCAGTATACATTGATTCAAGGTCAACAGGAGCCGCCGCTGATGTTAGTGCAAAGCTATAAAATATAAAATAGTAAGATTACAAGCTTGAGATGACATTACAGCGATGAAATACTTACAGCCGCTGCTACAGCTGGAAATGGCTGCATTTCTATTTCAGCTATTTTTATGGTATGTTGTAGTTATTTGGTTGTTTGGGTCCTTCAGGGCTCAAGGTGTCTATCGGTCGAAACAATCGAAACAACAATTTTCTGATTGATTTGTCATGCGGTTATATAAGAGGCTGATATAAAGTACACACTGTCTCAGAAGACCTGTACATAGAGAAAACAACATTAGGGACTCTGGCTCATTTTGCTAATGATGTCGCCATCAAAAAGGTCTTCAAATGACCAGGAAGATACCTAAAGAAAAGTCTTCAAATGTTCAAAACGTCTCTTTTAATGTCATTTCATCTGTAAAATTGTGAAGAAAAGATATTTAACTTCCCCTGCTTTCCTCTATATTTTGAAAATGAATATGGCAATATGAATTATAGTAAATGAGTATAATATCCCCGGTTCAGGAGGAGAGAATTACAATGAAACATGATGTCATTAGAGCCATTCTCCAAGTTTTAGGTGGACTTAACTGGCGGCTGAAATGACTTTTCTAATGAACTAAATTTAAATAATGTATTCATGGACAGATTTGGAACACTGACACACTGATTATTAGGATATATGACTGAAGACCAGATGCAGCACTACCTCTGTGTGATGTATGGCACATTCAGGTGATTCATGATGACTTGTGATATTTGCGTTATGATACTCAAAGAGCAGCTTGTGGTCTCTGAGGCGGCTGGTGTTACAGACAGAGACACACTATAAAGTATTCTGTGAGAGCATGCGTGATGTGAATCTGTATTTGGCTCAAAGTCTCTTCAGCCATGGCGGCATGCGGTGGTCAAAATTCTTCCATGCATATTTATTAGGTCTGTTTTGATACAGCACAATAAAATAATATGTTAAACCAACAAAGTTATAGGGCAGATTATCATTTCTGAGGCTAGGGTCAAAGTTAAAAGTTAATGTTCTTGATGTAAAATGACCTTTTGTCTTTTATGCAGCTATGAGTCGGAAAATAATCCATTCAAAACTCTGCTGAAATTAAGCATGAATACTGTATGATTAGTAGTAAAATGTATTTCAGCATCAAAAATAAAAACAAAAAAAGCATTGTGAAGAAACGTCCCTGCAGTGTTAACATTTGAATGCATCAATAATTTCATGTATCGAAAATCAAAATCTCCAAAAGTGTACATATGAGGTTTTCAGCTGGCACTATCTCCATTTTTGCAGAGTTTTGAATGAAATGATAATTCTGGAGTGAAATAATAAAAAATAATCCCCAAAATTAGCCATACACAGATTTCACCCAAATTTGGAGATACAAGGTTTTTCAACCTATCTTATCAAAAACTTTGTCTCTTATTTTGAAGATTTTAAGTCAGTTTTCATTCATTCATTTTCTCCCCCGATTGAGCTAAAACAAAGATTAGATATCAGCAACAGCAATCTATGATAATACAAGTTTCACTAATGTTTAATTCAAAGCCTTAATCTGCAAAGTATCTAATAGCTACAGTCATCAGATAAATACAGGTAAAAAAGTGTAATATTTCCATCAGAAATGTAGAACCAGAGAGTAGAAAACAGAAAAAGTACCTCAAAACTGTACTTGATTAAAAGTTACTTTCCAGCTCTGAAGTTACTTTCAGCCACAGACTTTCAGCTCTATTTAGGCTCGTATGCACAGAACCTCATGGTTGCATCACCACTCAATAACTCAGACACTCAAGCTCCTTAATCAGTTGTGAGAGAAAAGCGAGGTATGGTCCGCACACAAATCAGGGTCCTTTCATCGCTGAAAATGTCCTTGAGGACTTTGTGGGCCTATAGACATCTGGAGATTAACCCAGCATATAACACACCCACCTGCCATGAGACGTTCCATGCAGGCCTGTACTTCCTGCAATCTTGAGATGTGAATCACTCTTCTCGCAACCAATTAACAAAAGCCATTACACTTGAGCCTAGTGTTAAGTTTTATTTTCGGCTTTCCAGAGTGTGTACACACACAAGATAAAGATCAATACAATTTGGCATTTATTGAACCACTTGCCTAATCAAAGAGGGCATTTGTCTGTGTTGCAGAGACACCTACTGGTGTGGATTTAGTGGATTGTGCATGTTTAATACCCATGGGCTCATGGGTATTAAACTTGGCATGTGAGGTAGATTTATGTCCTCTGGTGTCCACATCTATGAGTGAAAGATCAACACAGTGTGCAAGTGCAGCTCATTTGCGAACTTTACAGTGCAAACAAAGGCAGATATGTGTAGATTGGGACTTAAGATTCCGATTTAATTAGCTTTGACTCCTGAGGCTGCCTCTAAGGTAGATGCTCCTACATGGTGCAAAACTCATTATGGATGAATTAATGAAGGGGGACGTACACTTGGCATCATCCATGTCATGCACTGATGCATTATGTATTATTGTTGTTATTACTGTTTTGTGCATGAACAAATCAAGTTTGTAGCTGTGCCTGATATACCCAGGCAAAGAGAGAAATATTTGATCCTAAGATTAAAATTACTTTCAGATTATGTGAGATAAAAATGTGTGCTGACTGCTTTTGACCAGCTTCTATGTCTTCTTCATTTATTTATATTCCATTAATGTGCCCCTTTTCACATTATATCCACCAAATCCAGATCTGGACCAAACTGCACCTTTTAAAAGTGATCAATCATGGGATAAATATGCAGTTTTTTTGTTTTGTTTTGTTTTTTGCACCAAAGCTTAATAATGGACCATGTCCTGCCCTTCGTCTATGTTTTGTCAAAATCTGCCCATAACGTTTTTGAGTAATCCTGATAGGAAACAAACACATACAACCTCCTTGCTGGATGTAAAGGATTAAAAAAAAAAAAAAAAAAAAACTTTATAAATGCTCGAGAAAAGATGGATTCAATGTAGGGAACTTCATTTATAAAGCCTGGAACAATTACAAATGTATATTTTAATGCCATTTCTTTAGTAAACATTTGGATTGTGCAGTTATGAATACTGATTGCTGAGTTCGCCTTGAATGCATCATCAGAACTTCATGTACTGCCAAAGACAAAGTGAATGTATGATAATAGTGTTTTGCATCAGTCTTGAATGAAACCAGCATAATAACCCTTAGCGTGCCATACCTGTGTAGTATTATATGAGCCAACACCGTGAACTTGACGTGGGCCCAAAGTGATAAACATCTCAGTGTCATAAATATCCTCGGCTTGTTTATTGCACCTTATCATATGTAGTGGCCCACAATGCATCATTAATTTCAGAACCTTTTTAATGAATGGGAAATGAAAGACTCTCATGCAAGCCATTTTACTGCATTTATCATATAAGAAGTGTCTGTATTTTCAGTCCTTTCCTGCATACTTGTGAAACTAGTGAACACCGCTGTGCCACTTTCCAGCTTCTCATCTTTCACCCGTGACAGAAATTACATGAATCAACAGTCCTATGATGATGGACAGCCAGCTCTAAAATGTTAATAAACACACTGTTTCATGTGGCAAATGCTCATTTTTCACTAACAAATGCAGCTTTAACCTTGTCTGTTGTCCACCCTTCAGTGGTAGAGGTTACACTGACATCTGCAATTCAATTTCCTCCCCCCCAGTACAAAAAAAGACATGTGAAAATAGTTCACAATGAGATTCAGACACACCTGGCTCTCGTCCTTGTCACTTTCAATCTTGTCAGAGCAGAGTAACAAAGAAAATAAAGGATGGTTAATGATTTTCAGTGGTTGCATTTGACCTTCCAACTACAGCATCACTCGTCCTCAAAAACACGCTCCAATGCTGCTGGAATCCAGCTAGCACAACACAACACAGGAGCCCGGATAAATGCTCTATGAAGAGCTTGTTTTCAGCATCAGTCTGTGCACAGGGACATGATTTTGTGTGCATGACAAAAAGAGAGAGAGAGATAGACAGAGAAAGCAGTGACAGCAATGTGCAGTAAACTGATCAACAACATTTGCATCAATACTGGGTTGCGCTTTGTCGGCAGAAGTCATTTTATTTTACAATCAGGGTGTTATTTCAAATAATTATTTTACATTTTGCACAGCAGCTTGTTCAGATCAATGAATGATATGCAGCCAGAGTTTCAATAACCTCTCCAGCTTATCATATTACAAATTTGCTCTGAATAGTGTTATGGATCATTTCATAGTGTACTGACCTTTCATTATGATGGATGCTCTTAAATACTGTAATAAGTCTTTCAGAATTATGGGAGGTTGGCAGCTGAGTTACTGCACTTTTTCTTTTTTAAGCTAATATAAGTTTGATGAGAAGAGCTGAATCTCTGTATTACTGCTGTTTATTTTTTCAATACAAACTGATATTTAATCACATAACATGAAACAAGGATAATTGAATTTCTTTATTTTTTTTACCATAAGCAAGAAAGGTAAGAATGTGGATGGAGATCAATATAATCTACAACATAAGCATGAGGTCATTGATATGTACAGATGCCACATTATATCAATTTTATATATTGGGAGAACTTTGCATTGAAAACCACCACACCTAACCTATTTGAATGCAGTGGCATCTAGTGGAAGTTTTGTGCAAGTACAAAATTACTTCATACAACCTGTACATAGAGTACATTTATTTGTGAAAATGAGTTAACCCACCTTTTAATGGATACATAAATCTTATGCATAAATTATATGCTGTAGTTGAGAAATGTAATTTAAACTGCATAATAATTAAACCCTGGAATGATATTAGATATGATTCATTAATAATGAATTGTTATTGCATTGCATTTGTATGGGTCCTCTGTGCAAAATATATGCAGGTCATTTGTAAATTCCAAATTACTGTGGGAGTTAATATAAGCATAACTTTTGCCTTGTGGGGGATTGGCAACCTGTCTATGATGGCTATAGCCTAATATCAGGTGCATGCTGGGAGAGACTACCCTTAAACTTTAAACATTTAAACATAAGACAATAAAGATGAACTGAACTGGCTCCCTATGGAATAAGAAGATATGAAAAATGTACATATACAAAAATAAACAAAGCATGTTTTAAACAGCAAAACTGGTGTCCTTGCACATGTGTAAATGCATGCATGTGTGTGTGTGACATGCTGTATGCAAATACTGATGTTTCATATATTCATGTGCAGACAAAGTGTCACCAAATAAGTCACACAAAACTTTATGAAATCAATAGATACAAATGAGAATCCTTTTATTTAGTCCTACAGGATGTTTTTTTTAACCACTAGATGGAGCTCATCCTCCTTTAAGTTTTGCCAAAGTCATTTTCCATGAAAAACAATTGGAAGTTTTCTTTTCCAAAACTTTTGGCTAAGCATTGCCACAAGGATTCATCAGCTAAGGTGAAAAGCAAAGTTGATGCAATCTACAGAAACATAACTAATTTGCAAGCAGGTGTCTCATAGATGAATATGTAATGAATAGATGACTCATAACAGTAGTAATAACTCATAATGTCCAAGTGTTTCAAACCAGCTATAAGACTCTTCTGTATGTCATGTGCAATTAAATCAAGATTCCAGTTTAATCTCATTTGCTAACAGCTATTAATGCCAGTTATCTCTGCTACTGCTGCTGTTCGCACCATTTCAGCAAACTCACATTCTAGATGCTTTCAGTTGATTGTGTACTCAGCTTTGTGTAGATGTGCTCGTTGCGTGAATATTACCTGTCGTAATAAGCACTCATAAAGTGACACATGAAATATCACTTCATCTACTGCACTGCATCACTGTCACTACATTCAGTTTGTGCAATTTGGGGGGGGTTAGAACTGGGAACTCACAGTTGCTGGTATCATTATCTCTGATAATGAGAAAAAACTCTGCAGAACTCCCGATTGCCGTGGTTTTTTTTTTTTTTTTTTTTNTTTTTTTTTTTTTTTTTTTGGTCTGTCTATTAATTTGTGAAACTGTGACCAATGATAATTATAAGATGCTGAAAATAAGTGAAGCAATGCAAACCATGCCAATCAACATTTCATTTTGACTCGTAGCACATCAAGTGTAGCTTAGGGCGATAGGGCAATACTACAAAATTTGGTTTCAACCCAATAACAAGTAATAATACTGGAATCTCTAATCCTGGTGCAGTATTTACAGTATACAGGCACAGTCTGATGCATGTGTCATTTGAGTCCACACAATACCAGCAGCGAAGAAAACAGTGCATGCAGTAAGTGTGTTTATAAGTCTGGAGTTGACTGCTTGTCTTGCAATTATCTTTCAAAGGCGCCATTTTTTTATACTGATATATGTGAGCGTCGATACTGAAAATAAGTCTTAATATTGAATAGGTGGGGTAACATCTTGGGTGCTTGAACGTGTGTAACTAAGCAGAGCAACAAATTATAGTTCAGCAAATGCAACTGAAAATCTGCAGCATGCCACCTTAAACATGAGCTTTCATGTCAACAGGTGACTGAAGTCAGGCTAGTTTCTGCTGTTGAACAGAGATGGTTCAACAGACCAAAGGTCTTCAAGTATCACAGATACAGATGTTTACACGTGAGGAAGAGAAAAGTTGAATACAACCACAACAACCATCCTCATTGAGTGTGAAGAGTTGTTGGCAGCTCCTTTAAATGATTCCCATGTTATCAGTTTTTACAGCCTTTATAAGAAATGAGTCAAATAAAGAGTTGGAATTGATCAGAGATTGCATGACTGAACCCTAATCAGCTAGTCAGCATTGTGGAAGCGTACAGAAAGTCGGTCTTAATAAGCTGGCTCTAAAAGGGAACAAACACAGTTTGCATAATGAGCTATATCTGAAACCATCAGAGTTGAGCTTATTATGTCTGACATTTAAAATCTCTCCGAAAATGCAAATAAGGTGACGAAGTGGTTCTGTGCCACAATTTCACATTACCAATCAGAAAGAAAATTTGTAAAGAAAAAGAGGATAGGCAGGAGACCTAGTGACATTCATTTTCAAGGCTCTATCTCTGCTCTGGTATGCTTCAACAACATGAATAATAAGAGCAAAGCACTACTGGTTACTTTTCATTCCACATCATCTAAGACCATTATGCTGTGAATTAACTATCATAAAATCAGCTTAATGTGATATTAATGTGTAATGTTTAGGATCACATGTGCAACCTCTGAACTCCTTCAAATCCTGCTGGATCACTTATAAAATTCCCCTCGTTTGGGTGCTTTCATAATGGGCTTCACTCTTTATTCATGCGGCCTCCTTGTAAAACATGAAAACTGACACACCGAAATTGCCAGTGGCATAAAAATCAGCTGTGGCTTGTGGAAAGGAAGCTGAGTTTAGCAGGTTGCTGTTTGTGTGGTTTCCTTGGAGATGCAGAAGTGCTTGTAATGGATACACAGCCTAGAATGAGTTATCGGCTGTTTGTTATTCTCCGCTGAGAGAACCAGTTTGAGGGTTATAGCGCAATTAGCTCTTTATGCACAGTGCTTGAGAATAAAGTGTAGAGAACCCTAAGTGGGACGATGCTAAAGTCAAAAGCCTCACAGCTCTCTCATGCTACAGATCTCCTTTGAAAAGTCTCTTCAGTGGACTAAACAGCGTGTAAAGTGAAGGGTGCCTCATATTGCCTTTCAAATAGATTACCCATTCACTTAAAGAGGTACCATTACAACTACAGCCAGGTTATGTTATGGCGCCGTGGGGGAAATGGCATGATTCAAGTTCCCATAAAGTATCGGATTGAGTGTCATGATGAATATTCATAAATCGCTTTAATGAAGATCTCACATTGATTAAGCCTTTTCTAATGGGCTGTATCATAGAGAGTGCCAGAATGTAATTGGATTACGGTGACTTTGGGAAGTACTTTGAGACTGTGCCCACATTGGAAATGAAGATGTGCAGCCTGCTAACGGTGTAATTGACAAGGATGAAGATGGATGGATCCGGCCGACTCCTGAGCCTTTCCTGCCCAAACCAAAGAAGCCCACAGCTGTGCCCTCTGCAGAGCACAGCAGCATTTAATTAGGTTATTCTAAAAATCTTTGGAGCTGTTTCTGCCTAGATTTGGTGGAAACAGAAAGGTTGTCCTGTTTCAGAATAGTGGCATTTTAGGAAGACTATATTGAAATAAATTACTATCCTTACTTGTCATCCTCGATAATTATTAACATTTTTTTTAAATTATTATTTAAATATGTAAAACAATATCTGTCCATGTCGTAGCTGAACTGGTTCTGCATTTTCAGATCAATACTTCCTCATTAGCATTCCTGGCCAGCAGAGCTTTAACTAATGTCAACAACCATCCCAGTTCAGATTTCTTTCCCCCATTTAGGCTGAGCCTATTATGAACTTATGAATATATAAAGCCTACTGTTGTACCAAATTATGCAAATCCTTTTTTCTTAATCAAGTCGACGTCCCATTGAGACTGACAGGCTTTTCTTTTTTTTTTTGCCCAGTTGCGGTGCTTTCACCAACGGTTGGCTGGCCATCAATAAGCGTCACTGTGAAGCAAAGACCCCGCTGATGTCATACATAACTGCTTTATGCTTTACATTTTAGTTTATGGCTGGGAAAAGCAGGAACGCAGCCTAACATGTGGTTGCAGAATTGTGCACTAATGAATGAGGTGACAGGCAAGCAGCAGAAGCAGAGCTGACGTCTCCTTGGCCTGGTTAGACTCTCGCTTTATTAAGCTTTCTGACAGATTCACCAAATGTGTCTGCGTGTTTGCCTCTGGCAGAAGTAGAAAGTAACTTAGTACAGTTACTCAAGTACATAAAGGACCAAAATTTTACTTCAGCTGTTGTAAATACTTCATATCTTAGCCTTCTCAGCTTTGGCACAGTGAATGTTGCGACATTAAAAGAGGACAGCAGATTTACTTTACTGTAGAGGAGCATGTAACTCATCAACTGACCTGAAAGTTAAAAAAAAAAAAAAATCCCCAAAACTGGTAGCATCATCCATCACTGGGACATCCAGTTTTGGCCATTTTTGCCATTTCATTCCATAATTTTCGTGCTCTGCTATCAAACTTAAAATTACTCACTGCGGAAGACAATTTCTGTTTCTGTCAGATACATTTTACTGCTAATATTTCTAGTATTTCTATGGTGGTAATGGATTTGAGTTAATCTTCCGCCATTGGCCTTTGTGTATGTTAATATATGTGCTTGATTTGTATGCAAAATTTGGTTAGTAATTGTTATATTCCAACTCTTACCTATAGTTGTGAGCTGTACTAAGATCATAGATACAAGTGGCTGAAATGAGATTACTCCACAGGGTGTCAAGACTCGCCTTCAGGGATCGGGTGAGGAGTTCAGCTCGGAGTAGAACTGCTGCTCCTCTGCATTGAAAGGAGCCAGCTGAGGTGGTTTGGGCACCTAATCCAGATGCCTCCTGGACACGTCCCCGGTGTTCCAGGCACATCCAACTGGGAGGAGATGACGGGGCAGACCCAGAACAGGGACATCTGGGCAACATTACATGGCATGCTGCCAGACTTGGATAAGTAGTGTAAAATGGAGGAATGGACTTTTAATTTGAAATGAAATGACACTGTATATGCTAAAGTTTTAACTGCCATAAGAGAAATCATTTGTTTCAGATTTTCCCACAGACTGAAAGGATGCAACATGACCTGATATAACCCTCCATGTGCAATCAGTTACATAAAGCCATTGGTTTTGAAAGAGATACGTTATAAAAGACATGTCAATTATCAAGTGTGCACTTCTCTTTCTGAATGTGCTACTGTATTAAGCCTACATGCATTCCAAGAGACTGAGCAAAGCTGAAACTGCAGCCTCCTGGAAATTTCCAATCTTTACTTCTTCTTGGCATTGATCACCTGTAACACGCCTATACTTGTGATGGGAATCTTACAGAATTCCAGTTCCATGAGTGTTAATAGTAAGAGATTAATCACGTGGCTGAATCTGTTGACGATAAATCATAAGTGGTGTTTAGAATGTTGGGTGGCAAGCATGGACATGTTATGATAGAGGAGGTGTGTGTGTGTGTGTGTGTATGTGTGTGAGTGAGCAGTGATTTCTATAATGAACAATCTGTCATGCTGCTCCTGTCATACTGAGAAAGAGACTTTAATTTTCATACATATGGAGTCTGACAATTTTACATCCAGCATACGTTGTCTCTTGATAATTAAAAAAAAAAAAAAAAAAAAAAAAAAAAGAATAAGCAGCTGCAATGACCTGAGCTGACCAGCAGATGGCATTGATCACAACAGCTGTTATTACAGAGGCATTATCGATTGACTCATATTCATTGATTTGTTTACCTGCAACAGACAGGTACTCTATCAAGCTGTTATTAGATGCTTCATGAAAACTGATATTTGGAAGTGTGAGCTAAGATCCTATTGTACTTGTTATTGACAGTTGAGTACATAATCAATCATTGCTCAGAGAAACCTGGAGTGGAACATTATGATGCCACTCGAAAATAAATGACATCTGCCAGAATGCATAACAGTAAAAATCAGTAATTTTTCCTCTGGATCGCCTTTCCAAATGTTTCTCCATCTAGTCTGAATCTGATGATGCGCTGTTTTGATTTCACAGAATCTGATCAGGATAATTAGGTGCTCATCTTAGTGTGACAAGAGCAAGTTTAAACCTTTCCAGTCATGCATAGGTTTAACGGGTTTAACAGCACAGTTACAGTTTGTGAGACAAAGAATAAAGAGTAAAGGTGTCCTAGCGGCTCCTCTCATTCATCAAAAGTTGCAGCACAACTAGAGAAAAATATGACAAATTGGTCGGCAACTGCTGCCCGCTCCCTGCCATCCCAACCAGATCCCTCAGGCCGCTTGTGGGGGGGGGTCAGAAAATGGAGGTCTGGTGTTTTTGAGTCACAGAGAGGAAAAATAAGCAGTATCGCTCTGAATCGTGTCCTTGTGTCTGTTGTGGCTCTTCCTGAACAAGTCATACCTCCTGTCCTTTAGTCATTATGCCTCAGGCTGTGATTCACACACACACACACACACACACACACACACGCAAAGTTGTAGTCAAGAGTTACTGCGGATTTNTCACACACACACACACACACACACACACACACGCAAAGTTGTAGTCAAGAGTTACTGCGGATTTACATAATTAATACATTACCTTGTGTCAGATTCATGTTAATGATTCAATAATTCAACAATTACAGGGACGATCATTTGAAAGCTTTTTGCCGTTTCTTTAACATGTGAAACGAGCTTTGTTTTCACTGCCAACTCCCTCTGTTGTAGTTTTTGATAACTTTTTTCCTCTTTTTCTTTTCTTCATGACTACTGTTACTTTTGATACTCAAGTGCAATGCTTATTTAGTTTTACTTAAATTGAATTTTTAATGGGCTTTTTAGTGTAATTGACTAGTTTTCTCATGTGGTATTAGTACTTTTACTGAAGTAAAAGCTTTAAGTGCCACCAAAAATTACAGAAAAACCTCATGCTTGCATGTATACTATAATGAAATTGAGCTTTAAAAATTACTAATATCCTTGGATAGGAAGTACTTATAGCATCATATTATTCTCTTTTAAATAGGAATTTTCATTAAAAAAAAAAAAAAAANTTAAAAAAAAAAAAAAAAGCTATTTTTGTGAATTATTTGCCAGAATAACATGTTTTCACAGGTTTTAATTGTTTTCATTCTCTGCAGAAATTTCCAGAAATCTGGCATACCACCAGAGGGTGCTTCATATACTATCATGGTACATGTACTGCAGTTTGAGAACCACTGCGCTCTCTGTTTGTCTACACCATGCTATGTGAAGTTGACTATCTGGAGAAAACAGGAGAAAATTCAAGAAAAAGTACAAAAAAAAAAAAAAAAAANAAAAAAAAAAAAAAAAAGAAAAAAAACAAAAATAGTATTTGAGGATTGTAATTATCTCTTCTTTAGTTTTAACTAAGCTGAAGAGTGAGGGGGCGCGGAGCAAAAATCAGTGAAATACAGTCATCTTTAACACTAGGTTCAGCCCTTTGTTGTACAACATATTGGAATTGTGTCAAAGCAAAGACCTTGATTGAATAATTCCTCACACAAATAACCTGCCTGACAAATACAATCTAAATGTCCCAGCCTTGCTTCTATTGTCACTGTGGATCTCAAGTGCAGCAAAACATCTTTTATTGTTCCATCATTAGAGCAAGAAAACTAAAAGATAAATGCCCCCTGTCACTTTCCTTTTGTTGCTGTCCTTTTCAGATGATCATTTGAAAGCTTTCTGTCGTTGCCGTTTCTTTAACACGTGAAACGAGCTTTGTTTTCACTGCCAGCTCCCTCTTTTGTAGTTTTTGATACCTTTTCCTTTTGAAGGATGTGAAAGAGTGAATGAGGTAATCAGTGTACCTTCAGAGAACGGCTCTGCGCTGATGACCATGCAATATTAATCCAATTTGCGGAGGTGGTTTGGCTTCCAGGCTGGCTCTTCCTGAGGGGAATTCTCCATTACCTCCCCCAGCTTATCTCCCTTTCCTCCATATTCCACTAAAAAAAAAAGCAAAAAGTTACACTGGTTTTCTACTTTGAACTTATTCTCTTTTTCCTCTTTTGAAGATTTTTCTTATGTTGTATTATTGATAACAGAGGGTGAAGTGTATTAACAATATATTATTATTAAATGCATTTCAGCAGCAGCAGGTACAGCTCATTTTGATAGTCTGTGAATGTATAAGAATTATCAAGCTATTGTGGAAATGTAAAAATGCATTTGTTGAGCTAAATAAACTTAATGCAATCATCATTAGTTTTATGGAAATCTGAAGTAATATTGATGTGGGAAAGCAGGGCAAAGTTAAAGTGTTTATTGCAGCTTCAGAGCTTTTTCAAATTAAAACTTTGGAGGAATGTCAAACATAATTATGAAGTATTTGGGAATTTATTATTAACTTTCATCATAACTGATTCAGTCTTTAACTCTGCACTGCTGACTGATGATTAAAATGGTAATTAAGTATTTCTATTTGAATGAAGATTCAGTTCTGTATTTACTGCTACTGGCAATTATGTATTCTTATAAATTTACAACAGAAATGTCAAGATGAGGTGTGAATATTAATTGAGAAACTTGAGATTATAGAAATGCATTCACTAAGACAAACCTACGGGTCCTGAATTGCACTGAAAGCTTTGTTTTGATTGGTCCTTTACTTCCTTAACTTGTTGACATCAACATGTCACACATGCCAATTTACATCCCACTTACACACCTGCTTAGACCCGCCCACTAAGTGCAAAGAAGTGAATGTTTGGCTTGCATCTGTGTTTCACAGTTGGTGTTTCCTGCTCAGGCCGGATGGAACTAGCCAATCAGAAGGCAGTGTACTTTAAGGGAGGGGCTTTAAAGAGACAGAGCCTAAAACTTCTGTTGATGTCAACATGTAACACACCTGGTTAGACATACCCACAAAGTAAGGCTCAAGAGCGATTTTATTACCAGGATTCGATTTTGGCAACCTGTGGGTTTTGCCAGGTAAGGCTTGACACAGCTGACCAATCAGAACAATGCAGGCTTTTTGGGAGGTGGGGGTCCTGAAACAGGTTTTTTTTCATTCAATGTGCACAACAGTGCTCCAGCAAAGGAGAGTAGAAGTCCATCAGTGTGGTTTTTGCACATTACAAATATTTAAAAATAGACCCTACATGAAAATAACAATTTGGAAATTATGTAAGATAATTTGGTGTTTCCTTAAAAACAGTATAAAACTAAAAGATGGCATGCTAGGATAATCTGGCACAGAGTTAGTCGGGACATTTCAAACTATTATTAATTACATTTTTCTCAGATTTGTTTGGCGAGCAAAAACTGGTAAGGTAATGGAAGCTTCTGTTAGTAGGACTTAAAAGAAATAGATTTTGGCTGGCTGAAAGACTATTAATGTATGATGCAGAGAAATTAAGGGGAATTGGTTCAAATGCAGAGATTGCCAAAGCTGAGTGACTGGATTGAAAATGATTGTAATACTTTGATGCCCTAAAACATCATCACACACTATTAATTAGCAAGATGAGCTGCAGATACATTTATTCAGACTGCTGATTCCCTGCCATCTGGCTGTACATTACAAACCCAATTTCTTACCAAGTTTGTAGCATAACTCATTGAATTTAGGAACAACAAACTTGGGAAAAAAAAAAAAAAAAAAANAAAAAAAAAAAAAAAAACACTCAAGTTTGTATTTGCAGTTGATGAGCACTTGCAGCAGATAATTGAACACACACACAGTTTGCTCACTGGGCTTTGAAGCTGCGAGACGTGGCAGGAGAAAATTAACAGCTCTTGTCCACAAGGCCTCTTTAGAGTGACTGTATCCCAGTAGCACAGGAACACTCTCCAGTTGCACTATCAACACGTTTTAATATTTAATCACGTCTGTCACAGGATCGCTCGCACCTTTGACATTGACGCCAACCTCTACACGATGAGCCGCCAAGTGTTTCTGTTACACAGCCTCTCATTCTCCTTCACCGACAAATCTCACTCAAGCACCTCACTTCAGCCGTTAAATGCTTTTGAGCTCTGTGGTCCTCTGATGAATTTTTGGTGTTAAAGGGATGATCGTATGCAGACACTAGAAAGGCACTCATTAGAGCATACTGTACCTTTGCCAAGGCCGAATAAGCCTAAGCAAAAGTTTGGATCCTTATCAGGATGCAGACATCTTGATAGTCTCTCATTGGATAAATACAGTATGTCAGATTTTGTTTTATTGATGGTATGTTACTTTTGAAGAAATTGACAAAAAAAAAAAAAAAAAAAAAAATCAGAAACAAAAAACCTAATTCACAATGTAGGATATAATTTTTATTTTTTCATTTCTGGATCTGATCCTGGATCTGGATCGCTCCAAAATTGTGAAAAATGTGAATTGTGAAAAATAATGGATTCTTCCTCTGGCCAGTCTTCTTCCTTCCACCAAGATTTGTTAAAATCAGGTCATACTTTTTTTTTTTTTTTTTTTTTTTTTTTTTNGTAATCCTGCTAACAAAATAAAATTTAAAAAAAAAAAAGCAATCTACCAACCAGCGGCCTTAAGCCCTGGATGTTTTCCATAAAGCCCCAAATCTTTTTTTGTAATAGTGAGTGTTGAAGTATTGAGTGTTGTTTAGATTGTTGTAAAGGTTTTTGTTTTAAAAAGAGTTTTAACATCGTATAACTTGTTAACAGATGTAACATGATTTGTTACATTTCTTAAGCCTTTCTCAAAATTTATATTTAGCTTTGGTAGATATATATACCAAAGCTATTAGCTTTGGTAGATAGCCAAAGCTACCTCATGCCTGGATTTTCCAGTGGAGATCTGGGCTAAGCCCTGGATCTCTGCTAACCCTAGATCCACCCCTGCTACCAACCAAGAGACACAGATGAAAACATAACCTCCTTGGTGGAGGAGGAAGAATGATGAGTAAAGTAGTGTTGAGGATGCTGTTGTCAGTGAGGACAGCAGAGAAAGTCAGCAGGAGCTCTTTGCCAGCATCACAGACATCTACAACAAGCCATGGCAGAGAACACTGTGAAAGACAAATCTCACCCTAGTCATGGTCTCTTCACACTGTGCCGATCAGGAAAACGCTACCAGATCCTGAGAACTAACGCCAAAAGACTCAGAAAGAGCTTCTTCCCCCAGGCAATCCAAATGTTGCCTGACCCCCCACCCCACACACGCAGACATATAATATACAGACGTGATCAAAAAAGGACCACTTACACTTTGCACAGACACGTGTGTATATGTACCTTTTTCACCATTTCTGTTTTTAACTTTGTATATTTTTATTTGTACAGTTTGTATATTTTAACTTTGTATATTTTATCCTTAGCTTTGCATATTTTTTTTTATCCTTTATCCTTATTTTTATTCTATATTTTTATCCTTAGCTTGTATATTTTTGCACAGTGGACCACGTCACAAAAGAAAACA
The DNA here is from genome assembly GCA_014773175.1 of Lucifuga dentata. NCBI lineage: Eukaryota > Metazoa > Chordata > Actinopteri > Ophidiiformes > Bythitidae > Lucifuga > Lucifuga dentata. The sequence goes on from VXCM01003264.1 coordinate 56,753, forward strand.
TTTCACTGCCATTAAGACAATGTGTATGGTGTGTATTTGACAAATAAAGAACCTTGAGCCTTGAGTGTTTAGATGCTTGGAGATGGTCTTATGAGATCTCTGGGGGTTCCTTGCATTGCTGTCACCTGGACAACAGTCCTCATATCGAGCATCAGGGACTCCCTCAGTGCTACTGTAAATAGCGTGCCTTCCACCCAAGTGACCTTGTTTGTGTTCTTTCTTATTAAAGTTCAAACACAATCAACAATCCATCCAAGCAGAGTGAGAAAATAGAAAATATTCCATGGCATATTAAAATGCAAAACCTCCCTGGAATTAACCTGTTTGCACATCTTCCTTTAAACTATGCCAGAATGATAAACATTCATTTCTGAATTCATGAACATTTTCATAGCCTATTTTCTTCTTGCCATTATTGTGTAAGCCTATCATGTTTTATTCATTGGGTCAGATTTTTATTTCAGTAATCCTATTGTTGTGCTCTAAAAAGTAATCTACATTGCAAATGAGCAATCCAGTGTACTCATTTTTCTGTATCTGACAGTCCTGCCAATCCTGCCAATCTTGGCCCGTGTATATGGCATGGCTTAATTCCTGCTCATTTTTTAATTACAACTTGAGGAGTTCAATATCACACTCTGATTAAAATGTTATAGGACCTTGGTTTGACGGTAATTATGGATTGGCTGGCCAGAATGTGTGGAGTAAATTATTTTATTTGAGGAACATAATTACATCTACAAAATGCATGACTGTGAGCGATTTAACAGTGTCTATCAATTCTGCACTGGAGGTTTAATGGGTCATTTTAGTTCAGCCCTACTGGATGTTATATTGACTCAGGATAGTTAGGATCTTCTGCTGCTGAATTCTGCAGGAGCGGTTTACCTGTCAGAGAAAAGTGGCAGAACAAATATCTTTCAAAATTGCAATTTTTATAGCAAGAAAGCACTGATGTCCACAATGATCCTAAAGGTTATAAAAAATAATCCTACATTTCCTTTTCAAGAGTGGAAAATAACTAAATACATTTGAAAGTCTTGACCTTTACATATATCCCCTTTTTCCTACTTTCTACCATGCATCCATCCATCCATCTGATCAGGACTCCTGAACATCTGGGAATGTCTAGAGATTGTCCAAGAGCAGCAAGATGTGGGCTACTTTACTTGTCTTTTTGCCTTAATGACTCAGAACAAAAACAGCAAAAACGAAAAAAAACTGTGTATCACCGTAAACCATAATTATTTGTACAAGTCTGATTTTCACAGAGGCTTTTATCCACCAATGGTTATTTAAAATCTACTGGGCAAAAAGGAGACACGCTGTTGATGTTTGGATGGAGTTGTCATATTTAGAAGATAATCATCCTTATTTCTGCCTGCAGATTTGTTATCTCTGTGCTGCCACAAAACTGGAGCACTACAAAAGCAGTGGCAACATTTACATTCATCATCAAAATCATCATAGCTGAAGAGGAGCTGCTTTGATCTCTCTTTCTGGCACCGCATGTGGACTCAGGAAGAATTTAAGGGTTGAAGAAAATTAAAAAAAAAAAAAAAANAAAAAAAAAAAAAAAAGCATCCAGTTACTGTCAGAATCCTTTTTTATTTTCTCCAGCAAGACTTCCAGTTGCTCTCAATGCTTTCAGAGCTCAGGGTCTTCGTATGCAAACCTGCAGCGCACATGACCTCAACCCAACAATGTAAGCCTTTGCAGTATTTATCAGATCTCAATGACCTTGTAACCTGAACATGGACATAGTCTGTCACAAACTCCAGCTCTTAACAACTAGATCTGTGAGTGTTTGAGGTCATCGCCTTGTGGCATTAGCTGAGTTTTATTTACTTTATCAGCTGAGTTTTATTTACTTTACGTTCTGAGCCCTAGGCATAAAGAAGTAAGAAAGAGTTGTGTTATTTTCTGAAGGTAATGTAATTCTTTAAATGTTTTTGCACATCAACTGCATTGTTTTGAGCTCAGTCATAATAACTTACATGTTTCAAAGGTTCCCAAAGCTCTGTGAGTTGTACAAGATGGACAAAATTGAGAACATGCCTTGATTATGTATTTGCTGGTGGCTATCCTCTGGGTTCATCAATCGCCTGATTTGGTCAAAACTCCTCCCAAACGTGAAAAAGGTTTAAACCGGAAACAGTTCTGCATCATATCAACTATGGAGGATTTTTAGCCAAGAAAAGAGCTTCTATGAAACTGTCAAATTGTGGTTATGGTGAAAAATCAATAAAACTGCAACTCCGCTGAGTTAGATCTTTCTACACTAGGCTCAGAAGTTATCAATCACTGGGCTGCACGATTCTGCACTACATGATATGCTGAACCGAGTTTGCATTTTTAAACTCTGAGAAAAGCATTCATTAAAGACCATATCATAATGGGTCTGTCATTCCACATCTGTCGGCCAGGGAGTTTCCCGCCTCTGCTCAACCATGTGACACACTCACCTGCACCTAATTCCCTAATCAGCCCTCTGGTTATTTAAACCAGCCCATTGCCCTTTATTCTCTGTCAGAACACAGCTGGAGGCCACATGCATCCTTTATGCTTTGTTGAGAATCATACTCCCAATTAAAAACTTGCTTTATATGGAATAAATAATATCTGAAATGTAAGAGCTGGATCACAGCACAGCTTTTCATCAATCTAGAGTATACACAATTTGTATTATCCCTTATGGAAACTGAAATGGACCTGCTCTGGACATGAATGCCATGGTAAAAGGCATAACATAATCATTCATACAACTTACAAAGAATAATAATATTGAACAGGAAATCAATAACCATGCCTAGTTATTTTCAAATGCCACTGGATCAAAACCAACATCAGTTTAATCATTCCTGGTCCAAAATATTGGATTTTGCTAATGAGAACATTCTTGAAACAGCTAATAAGTTGTTTTTTTTTCCCATTAAATATTAAGGTAGCATCCTTTCCAATAAACCTGATGAAAGTCTGCATTAAATTGGGAAGGCAATCAAAGAAATCACGGCTAACAGAGTTGATATTGACGTTACGTCTGCCAAATTTTAGCAATACAATCAGCCTGGAGTTAAAACCTTGATCAGAAAATGACATGAAATCAACAAATCTAATCTTCAATCATTCATAGATTCTATTCTGGGCACGGATTGGCAAAAAAAAAAAACAAACAAAAAAAAAAAAANAAAAAAAAAAAACAGAAAGTAAAAAATGTCAGATATGTTCCAGTTACTCGAATTTAATTTGAAACAGGAGGGTTTTAGCAGAAATATTCAATGTTTTCCTCTTTTTCTTTAAGAAAAAAAATAAATTAATGCCAAGACTATGCATACAGATGGCCTTTATCTACCTACCTGATGCTTGAAGGTTAGCAAATTAAATTTGGTGAGTTTTCAGCGGCAGAGCACGATTCTCATTTATTATGAGCACACTCTGAGCAGAGCAAACACCATTACCAGCAAACCAACACAAAGCCCAACAATCTTTAAAGGCAATCTGATTGATTTTCTCAGGAATAAGCTATTATCTACTATCAGTGGTCTTCAGATGAAGAAGGCCACATGAAAGGACACCGCAGAGGCCAAAGCACAAAACAGATTCAGGGATTTGTGTTAGTTATAGACAGCAGAGCACAGGGATGTCCAAGGATAGGTATAAGTGAGAGATAGAAAATTATAGAAAAATCTGCATTTTCTCCACCCTAGTTTGTGTATAACTTCCCTGGACACAGTTTATACCTGATAACACTCAGATATTGTGGTACATAATCATAAAAAGTCATATTTATTTGGAGCTCTGCCATTTGTTTCCTGTTGATCTTTTGCCAGTGTAATATTTCCAAGGTTCATTAGAACAAATTGGAGGTTGTTCTGGGAGTGTACTTGCTTTATTGAAATTCTATGCCTCTATCCCAAGGTAACACCCATTAAGTTCACATTACAGCATGACAACTGTTTCAGTTTTTTAATATCTCGCTTTGGAAAGTGTGTGTACAAAGTTTGTTTCATCATTTATAACTCCAAAAAAGTGTACCCTTTATCCACAAAGACATAATATACTGATTCTTTGGTAGTTCCTCTTTTCATCTGTTTTATTAAAGGTCATTAAGTTTGCATGATTATTCAGTTAAAGTAGGACTGTCTACAATTGGCCTCATTTTTATCTGTTATTCCCAGTGGTAATGACATAATTGTTTTCTTTTTTTTTTTTTTTTTTTTACGACTAACCTCTTGACTGACCTCTTGATAAAGGTGTCTTATGGAAGGAAAACAAAATGAAGATATGGAGTTTTAAATATAAAACTTAAGACATATAAAGCCACTGTCAGATATTTTCAGTGACTAATTAACAACATTAAATGAGCTTTGAGGTGTTTGATATTCTGAAGAGATTCCGAAGAGGAGCTTTACGCTGCGTTCGTTGTCCCTCGTAACTGGGAAGCCATAACTCGGAATTACGGAACTGCAGATTGTAAATGACTCGGTCATCACTTACAACCACCGAGCTAAACAAAGTGGGAAACATCACAGACCATGAAAGCCTTTGTTAGCTCTGTCAAACCAAAAGAAGCTACCACAAGCAGACTTTGCATCTTCAATTTTGCAGATTTTTATATTTCATTCCAGAATTTTTTATTTCATTACAATTTCCCTAGAATTCCTTCAGTACAGCACTTAAATTTGTAATATAAGCATGTTTGCATTGTAGTAAAGGTTTGAATACTTCTTCCACTACTGATTATAATGTACATACCATTAGAAAACTTGTACATAGTGTGTTATGATGTGAGCCATACCTGTGCTACTACTGCTACATTATTGGTTTAATGCATCATTTTTTGCGTCAAACCAAACAAAGCTATGTTTGGCATTTAGGAGCTATTTACTTTTTCAGCTACTACATTTTCAGTGTTACATGTGTAACTTGTTACTGTGTTTGTATGCTGATTGTAGAGAAATTACTGTTTACAGTATGAGCAGCCATATTGAAATGACGTCAATACTGGACTCTAGGTTGAGGAACCTTGCCCGACTTTCCAAGTAGGAATTCGGAGTAGAGTTTTCTTTGCCTCTTCCCAGTCTGAGGTTGGAAACTCAGACTTCAGAGTTTAAATCCAACGCAGCATTAACATGCTGGACTGATTATTTTGGTTCTTTGGCGCCAAAGGGTCAAATAAAGAATGATCTATGTCTTTTATAAATTGAGCTGAATGATGCCATGGCTATATATAACAGATAAGACAAAAAAAATAATAAATAAAACTCAGACAATTTAAAAACAAGGATAGTTTAGACAAATCAGGCTTGTTATCCATGTTTTGAATCAGTGTCCTAAGGGTTTTGAGCTGGAAAGTTAGACATAATGTGTTCCAGGTATCTGCAGCACAGAAACTAAAAACAGATTTACCAAGGACTGAGTTGATTTTCGTTACCTGAAACACGAGGCAAATCCTTAGAGCCAGTCTGGAAAGCTTTTTAGGAGACAACTGATGGTAACAGCATCCTGTAAATGAGCAGGTTCCAATGAAGATTTCTTCTACTATGCATAAATGTACAACCACTGTTTTGATAGAGAACACAGTGATGCATCTGGAAAAAATTTCCAGTTATAAATCTCAGCGATGAATTATAAATGGCATCTAAGTAGTGGCAGATGTGGCAATAACAACTGCTTCCTTTCAACAATAGAAAAAAAAAGACTTATTTATGTAAGACTTTTATTCAGTTTGTCAGCACAGGCTTCAGAGATGAATCTTTCAAGTCCAAATACAAAGGCACTTCTATATGGACATATTGCTGATTAAGACTTTAAGTTATGCATAAGCCCATAAAATATGCTGTTGAGTAAAAACCATCAAATTTAAACAAAAGCTTAACAGCACCATGAGATTTAGATATTATTTTAAAGGACCATGCCAGTGATTTTGCATGTTGGAGCCCAATAAATATTACCTGCATACGTGTTACATTACTGCCAAGCATTTTCCAAAGCATAAAATCCTGTTTTAAGTTTTCGTATTATTTTATGAAATCCCCTTACCTTTCAATATCAAATTCAATGTTAGCACTGCCTGCCAACACTCACGATTGTAGAATGGACGGTCATTTTAATTTCTCAGAAAAAGCCTAAAAAAAAAAAAAAAAAANCTAAAAAAAAAAAAAAAAAGCCTAAAAAGCCTATTTTCCCTGGTGGTGACATACATTTTCTTCCTTGTAGCTCTGTGTTGCATAGGTTAAATTAAGTAACGACAAAAAAATTTAAAATAGTTAGCAACGTGTACGTAAATTATAATTATGAGGCTCAAACACACAAAATCACTAGTGTGGTCCTTTAAGAGTTTTGCAAAGGGAAAGAGGTTAGACAAATAATTCTAGTGTAGTGTTCATGTTATCATTCAACTGACCTTAAAGACTTTGCAACTTCAACTTTGCAGATTTTTATATTTCATTCCAGAATTTTTATTATTTCATTCTAATTTCTCTATAATTCCTTCACTTCCAGCACTTAAATTTGTAACATAAGCATGTTTTCATTGTGGTAGTAAGGGTTTGAGTACTTCTTCCACCACTGGTTATAACTGTACATAGTGTACAATTACAGAACTTGTACAGAGTACCCATCTGTGTTATGAAGTGAGCCACACCTGTGTTGCTAAACCTGTGTTCCCAATTTTATATGCATCATTATTTTACGAGGAAGAAAGAAAAGGCATTGCCACAGTTGGTCTCAGAACTGCTGTGGCCTGATATATCATCATTATTTCATATATTGAAGGATTCATGCAGCCCTCTGAATTAAGCATGTTATTATTGCATGTGTTGGTGATTGGCTTATTTTTCATACCCCTACAGAGAGCTGAAAAAAAAATGTTTTAGACTCCAACCTTTAACAAAAATGTAAACGTTGTCTGACTGAGTTTCAGCTCTGGGACTTATTATGCTGGATTCACTGCCAGTGTCAGAGGTTTGAAGAAAGGGAATAAACAGCACCGTGGATGTGTGAACCACAGATTCAACACAAGGTCTGTTTTTTTTTTTTTTTTTTTNTTTTTTTTTTTTTTTTTGTTCTTAAATTTAAAAAATGTATGCATATTTGTGCATTTGCTGTATCTAATAAGTGCTATAGTATTATCTTTGTCACAATTTAGCAGCGTACTTGCCTCAGGTGCTGCAGGCCTCTGCTCAATGCCAATGCACCTCACACCTTGTTGTACGGGTGATGTGGAAGCATGTGAAATGATGTTTGCATTCAACTCAACGAGTGTCACATCACACTCGGGTAAAAACAAGTTTATGGCCTTTAAATGTTTTAAAAAGTGAGTTATTATTTAATATATTGTGGTTTTATGAGTTTCAAATTAATGTGGGTTTATATATAAGTCATTAGTTATTGGATGCTGCCAAGAGGGTTTGTAATTTCCCTTGGCGTGACTTCAGACAGAATCCTGATGGCAGCCTTGATGATTCCTAATGGAACTTCAGTGAGGAGAATGGACTAAATTTGCATGTTGACAAAGGACGGGACAGGAACAAGATAATGGGAGCTCTGTGACATCCTGTTTGGTGTTGTTGGCATTTGATTACTTTTGCTAATTCATTTTTGCTTGTTGTTCATCTCTTGACAGCTTCATCATTTATTTACAGCAGTCGCCCTGTGTCGCAGGTGCAGGAGACCCAACATGGAGGGAGATGAGCTATCCCCTCCTGTCCCCTGAAACAAATATCTATTATTGTTTGATGCTAACTGACATTCTACAGATTGCCAAAGATTATTACTCCCACCAGGACAGTTTTTATATGAATATCATTTACACTGTGCATGTCTGTGGCTGCACATACTGTATGTTTTTGGTAGTGTGCGTGCATGTGTGTGCACGCAAAGGCACTGCTATCACAAAACTGTGCATTCTGCATTAACTGATTAAATCGTTCACACAAAATTCAGCCGCTTACTCCAACTACACATACACACACGTGTGTGCATGCATGCGTGCACACAACTATCCCCTGTTGCAGAGGATATTTTCAATTAATCAGCCTCTCTCATCAATAATGCATCACCCCTGCAGTCAGTCACTCTTCTCCAACCACTTAATGAGGCAACTCAGTTAGAGGGACACCATCCACGCATTACTCCTATGATAGTCAATGCTCAGGAGCAATACCACTGTGACCACAGCCTGTTATTAAAGTAATGCCATTATTTGTGCCTTCCAGTTAAATCAAAACCTGCCAAAGCCTGTTTGCAAAAGGACACAAAAAGAACACCCTGGGAACCAATGTGCAGGCATGACACCGCTAGGTCAAGCGCTCACAGAAAACCTCAAAAATCTACTGCAGGAACTGAAGCGGCCAAATGAAGTTTGTCAGAGTCGATAAATTATTGAAACAAATTTTGCTATGAAAAAGGAGAGTGTCCTGGTTTAATAGTTTTTTTGTTTTGTTTTGTTTTTCTCCAAACATATTACTGTTCTATGTAAATCTGCATTAATCAAATTTCTGAGACGAAGTCAGTGGACACACAGTCCTGACATACTATTGCCTTTAACTAATATGACACATAAATAGCCAAGGAGCTAAAGTTTGCAAACAGTTGCCTACCTATACTTTCAGCAGACAGGGAGCAACATCAGCAACCTATTAGAGCTGTTTTTTGGTGTTCTGTTTCTACCCACTTGATGAATCTTAATTCAATACTCACTCTGTTTTGATCTCCACCAACTCCTGAGAAAAATATCTGGGCGATTTCCTTTCTATATGCTTAACTTTCTTTATCAGCTAGTCATAACTTGATGCTAGATAGATAACATCCAATTAACACAACTTTTTTTTTTCTTTTTTTTTTTAATGGAAAAAGATGCCTGCAACTGCTAAGAGCTACTCAGGCTTCAGAACCCATGGTCTAGTCCAAAGTTGTTAATTCTGTTTCAATTTACCCTTAGCTCTGTTTGGTTGAACAAAATATTTGAACAAAAGCCATGTCAGATGCATGTTTTGCACACAGTTGCTAGCAAGTTCTGAGCCTCCTGAATTTATCCTGCTTGCCGTCAGCCCAAAATGCAATGTGTTCCTGGCTACGGGAGCTGTTTAACTCAAAATTGCAGAATGTTCCTTGTTAATTGATCAAGAACTAGTTTAGATCATGTTTCCACAACCAACAAACACTCTATAGAGTTCATCTGTGATAGACAAAACCACTTCTTGCAGTTTTGATTTGGATTGCTGTGTTCGAATCTGCCCAAATCAATTGTACCACAAAGGAAAACGTATCCAGGACCGATTCAAAAAGTACATACCTATGAAAACATCCTAAGACTCAACTATGTAGTAAATATGACACTACAAAACCAAAAACAGTGAGCAAAAACAGGCTGCAGACTACCCTTTCACAATACAGAGACAGAGTTACTTACATTTGATTGAATGATAACAAAAATCTTCATTAATGGGGGTATAAAACAGAACTCTGGCAGTCAGGAGTGCAGCTCTTGAGATTGAGCTACAGAAAATCTTTGCACAAAAAGCCATTTGTTTGAAAAAATTTCTAGTTTAGCAGCCTCATCACTTAGTGCATCACTTCTTTTCGGTATTCATGGCAGAACCACAAAGTGGCATGCAGAAAGTGATTAAAAGGGAAACGTGTATTGGTCTAACTCTTCAAAAGAAATACTCTGGCACTGAAACGACAGTCTATTAGAATCATGTTTTCTTTTATTTCAGCGATGCATCAGCTGATAGCTGTCATTGTTTTGGTACTTTCCATTTAATTTGTCAGTTCGCTGCTGTGTTTTCTACATTTTAAAGTCACTGGACGGACAGCAGCTCATGCTAGATTACAAAACTGCTGGAATTACCGACTTGAGTAACAGCTAATAACAGACATCAAAAGCTGAAACTAAACACAGGCACGAGCCCAAGATGAGAAAAAATCAAGACTAATATAGACCGCAGGAGAAAAACCTATGAAACTACAGTACAAGCTCAAAAGAGAAGGAGCCACATCTGCGTTTATGCTCAGTCCTTGACTCTCATCTTGCAGTGCTTCATCTTGGAAAGGAAATGCTGTCTGACATCAGCACTGGTTTTGGCTTAGAGACAGTCAGTTTCCTTTACACACCTTCCTCTGAGCAATCAACTGCTCATGCAAACTTCTCTTACTCCAAACAAACTGCTGTCACTGCTCATTTTTGTGCAACAAAGCTGTTTTTTTTCCCCTTAAATCGTATCCAAGAACAGAAGCCTCATAAGGCTTTCATAAATTGTTACACACAGACTGCTGTACAACGAATCTTGTTTTCTTCGATAAGGAAAAAGTTGTGAAGTTTGGTGCGGAAGAACTTAACTGGCCTGCACAGAGCCGTGACCTCAACCTCATTAACATCTTTGGCATGAATTAAAATGCCAACTGCAATCCAAACATATCGCCCGACATCAGTGTTTAACCTCACTAAAGCTTTTATGATGAATGGAGCCAAATCCCTGCAGCATCTTCCAAAATGTACTGGAAAGGAAAAAGACGACCAAGTCTGTAACAATGCCTATGGTTATAGAATTAAATGCTTAACAATAAGTATGTATACATGCACATCAAAACTTTAAATCCAATTCTAATCAAACTAAGGCAAAAGGTCGATTTTTTTCCTCCATGTAAAAAGAGGAGGAGCCACATCTACATTTATGCTCAGTACCTTGACTTTCATCTTGCATCTTGCAATGCTGATTGTAATCATATTGCAATCAGCATAAACTGACATTGGTGTACTCAAAGTAACAGCGATTAATTGACTGTAAATCAATTTACTTGAGTATGTAAGAAATCCATCACTTATAATCAATGTTATCATTTTGTTTGTATCATGTTTGCTTACCTGGCGTACTTCCTCTAGTAAGCCAATTAGGTTAAGCAACAGGTCCTATATTCAACGAATGACGGAATCCTGTTAATTGCATTCATCACATAAAGTGCAGATAAAAATCTGAGTAAATATGCATGTAATGACATGAGTGTAATGTTTAGGTGTCCACATAGCCACAGTCTCCTCTTCATCAGCAACCTATTAGAGCTGTTTTTTGTTTTTTAGTCTTCTGTTCATTTCTTTCTAGGACTTTCTAGATCTTACTGGTATTCAAAATAAGACTGTGAATGAATGACAGGAGTCAACAAAATCTGTCCTGATAAAAATGCACAGTTGAGAAAAAAAAAAAAAAGNAAAAAAAAAAAAAAGAATAAAAATGCACAAAGTAAAGCTGGTGGTGTTTTTTCAGCCTGTCAGCTGTGCCCTTGTGACAGAATACATCAGGAAGGACAATTTAACACTTTTCCTTTAAAACTGCAAACTTAACAAATCTTTGTCACTCTGCATTAGCCATGATGCACCTTTTAAATTGACACCTTTTTTTAAACCACTGTCACTGAGGCTAAATAAAGGTATACTATACCTTTCACAACAGACATTGATTCCTTCATGTTAAGACATTAGTTGCAAAACCTTAAAGGAACATAGTGGTGATTTTGCATGTTTGACCCAATGAATACTACCATTACTACCTACACATTACTACCAGCCATTAAAAAAACAAAACATACTTTGAGTGGTGCATTTTAGATTTGTTTTTCCTACCCTCCAGACTGCCATTAGTTTCAGTTAATTCCAATATGCTATTAAAATCAACTTGTAGAGATTTGACATGTGCTTGAGATAAGTAATCAATCACAGCAAACAAAATGTGGACTAAAGTTTTTGTCAAAGTTACTTAATTTAACCGATCCAACACAGAGCTGCATGGAAAAAAAAAACAAAACATGTACATCTCCACCAGGGAATATAGTTCCAGAAGACTGTTTTTACTGAGAAATTAAAACGACCATGCCTTTACAAGTGTTAGCAGGTGAAACATTAAATTTTAAGGTGGGTTTATCACTTGACTATTTGATTTTGAAAGAATATGGGATTTGCAAAAAAAAAAAAAAAANAAAAAAAAAAAAAAAACAAACAAAAGAAAAAAAACTAAAATATGGTTTTATATTTTGGAAAATTGTTGGCACACATGTGGTTGCACTCAAACATGCAAAACCACTGGTCCTTTAATATCTATTTCACTAGACATGTAGTAAACCATAGTGCAGGTTCCTGAAAAGTGTCTTTAAGAGCTGTTTCCTGGATTTGTTTCTTCTCTATCAATCCTTCACATCCCCTCACTCTTATATTTTTTTTGCCAAGACAGTGAAGAATGCCGATCTCTAAGGAAAACAAGCATATGAGCACAGAATCTGACCATCTGGCTTCCCCTGCTGCTAAAACTCATGGGGGATAAGGGAAGAGTGACGAATGTCCCTCGTCTCCTGCTGCCTGTCAGTGTTGAGATGTCTTTTTAAAAAATAAAACACTGTTGTCGGAAGCTGCACAGAGCTGACTGTATGATTGCGAGGCCCCCTTGAAAGCAAAGTTTATTTTCTAAGAGAGCAGAAAGTCACCACAAGGGAACAGAAAAAAACTAATTTGAAGTTGAAAGGCTTCCTTGGACAGATTCCAGAGGTGTAGATAGCCAAGCTGGATGGGACAGTTATGGAGGGGATGATATAAAATCCGGGTATAGTGTAATGATTGGCGTATCTCAAAAGCTCACAATGCAAGAATTCCTCTCCCGGTCTGCTCTCCTGTCAATTATTTCGCTTTCCATTTTAGCTACATTGGAATCCTATGTGATGAGAGTATTTAAGGGAGAAGGTCAGGCAATAACAAAAAAAATCCTTCATAGTTTATTTCATTTCCAGAGACTTTACACAAAGTTGTTGTTCTGCTGTTATTTCCAAGGTACAGGCACACTATGCCCAATGTCAGAAGGACCAGTACTGTTTCTAAAGCCATAAATTCTGCTGATTAGAGATCATTGAGTCATGCTTGATGTAATTAGCCCGGATGAGACTCCCTCCGACAAAAAACTCTGACATATTCATCTCCTTTTCTTCATTGCTCGGTATCTCTCCTGTCAGTTCCATTGTGTAAAACATAAAACATGAAAATTGTAGATATATGGTATCTCCATGGCAGACATGTCCTCCCTTGACATGGAGTGGTGGCCGCGGCAGCACTTTGACAGGCCGGTTATGGTTTCTGGGTCTCGGTAATGAAGGACTACTGAGTCTGTCATCCAAGAAAAAGGCCTCTCCCCGTCTGTCTGACAACCAGCCAGCTGGATTCAATCCTTCACCTCAGAATAACGCAAAGCCTCAGTTGCTGTACCATGACCGTCTTTTGCTTTAATAGGCAGGAGCAGCTCATTAAATTACAACAGTGGCTAACCCTTTCCATAACAGATTTGGTAAACTCACATTAGTCAGACAACAGTTAAATCATTTAGCCGATTTTGTGTTTTTCTTTTTATCTCTTTTTCCAGCTTACACATCATTCTGGCCTCTTTTTTTTTTTTTTTTTTTTTTTTTTTTGCACGGTTAGCAAGCCAGAGGGGTTGAAAGAGGAGAAACTCTGAATAATACGATAGTGGCTCGATTTCCAAGAGTCAGGGAGCTTGTCTGCCTGGCAAACTGGCCATGATAGACAGAGAAAGAGAGGGGATTAACCAGAATGTCAAGAGAGGCAGGTTAAGCTGACAGGATACTGATAGATACTAAAAGGTGTCACTTTCAAAGTCAAAAAGTCAGAAACTTCTCACTGCATGTCATGATATCATGTCACATTGCTAAGCAGGAAAATTGAATTTCCACAGACTTTCATATGACTTTCAGACAGTGACACTGACTGGTAGATTGCTCTAAAACTGCATGTTTGTATAATAACACCTGTTACCAGTTAATGTGGAATGTTCCTTTTTTTGTAAAATTCCACTAGCAGTCCTGGATTCTTTTAAAATTAAAAGCCAAACATCTGAGTAAGAACTCTGTAAAGCCTTAAGGAATGTTTTGATATACAGTTGTGAGCCAGCTACAGTGTAGAGGTTTGCCTGGAGTGAAATTCACAATTCCTCATCTGGTCTGATTTCCCTGCACTGTAGGACAAGACTGGGCTTCATTAGCAGTACTTGCTGTGCTTTATTGGCATAGAAGATCCCATTTTCACTACAGAAATGACTTGCTGTCAGCTGCAAATTGACAATGCACCATATTTCCTCGCAATCAGCTCTTATTAATAGCAATTCCAGGGATCTGTGCTTTCTCATATCCACATACAGCAGTCATCAGCAGGTAAATTTGAATAGTAGGAGGTGATGGCCTCATGGGTGTTTACCAAAGTGAGAATTACTATAGGAAAATGGTGATGCCAGCTGCTTGCACCTTGTCACTAGTTAATAAAAGTCTGAAAAGCTCCGGAGCATCCTGAGTGTCATTTGAAGGGCAGACTGTGAACATCAAGTCATGCACATCAAATTCATATTCATGTTTTGGAACTCTAACAATGATGGTGTTGCTCTTCATTAGCAGGCTAATTCTCCAACACAATAGCCTTCTACAGTATCAATGATTGGCCTCCTCTCCTGATTATCAGGCCCACTCTGACTGATGGTGGCTGCAGCAAAGGTTAATTAATGAGCAGTGGCAGGAGCGATGGCTGCCGGCGAGGCAGAGGCTCTCCTGGGACTTGGACTCGCCAGTGGTGAAAGATAAAGGTGGAACAGGAAAAGCTCTGACTACTCAGCTGAAATTGAGTCCCTTTTCAATCTGGATAACCTCCGTGTACTTAATAGTATGAGAAAGTTCCTTGCTCGTTCAGTGCTGCTACACAGAATTACACTGTAATTTTGCATTTCATCATTTCTCTGCAAAAACCTGATTAAAAGATTCTATTACTCATCAAATATCAAAGGTTATTTTTCAGGCAAACTTCTGGGTTAAATTAATACTGCAAATCTACTTCTTGTGAACAGACATCAAAGATTTCAGAAGACTTATTTGGATTTCTGTGCAGCAGACCTATGCAGAAACAACATGATTAATTATTAAATTTCATTTGTAGAAATTATATTCATGTACTGAGATTTGAAGTGCACACTGCCCTCATAGGCTTAATAAGGGGAGTACAGGGAAGTGGTTTAATCCATCTATTAGAAGGGGCTAACTAAATGTAATGTAATAATAATAATAATAATAATAATAATACACCAATAAACAAAATCTGAACTGCCCTTAATGCTTCATTTTTGATTGGTCATTTGTTTCTATAAAATGTTGACATCACTATGTAAAAGAAGTGTTTGGACACCCCCACAAAGTATAAAGCTATAGCAAATAAGTGTTTGGACAGCATCTGCCATGCCACTTTTTCACTCAGCGTGCACAAACAATGCTGTAACATGGGAACGTAATAGCAGATCAATGTGTTTCTTTGCACATTAAAGCATTGCAAATTTCAAAGTATACAGATTTCTGTGTTCTTGTTTTCATTTACCAGGATATAAAGAAAGGTCACTATTCATTCTCTGAGATTCTATTACAACATATACAGGAACTTGTCGATCCAGAAAGCAACAAAACAGGCCGCTTAATACCAGGAAGTGCAAGTCAGAACATGTAAAAACACTTCCCAAAAGCATTTGCCCATTAGGTTTTTTTTTTTGTTTGTTTGTTTTTTTGTGAATAATGTCTCTGAATGGAAGGATTAGGNCATTAGGTTTTTTTTTTTGTTTGTTTGTTTTTTTGTGAATAATGTCTCTGAATGGAAGGATTAGGCCTAGACAACCCTGCCAAGAATTAGAGTATTACAGGAGGGATCAAGAACAAATGAGTAATGAAACAACTGACTCATTTAGACCAATTTGAGACACGAGTAACAGAATGTGCTCTGCAGCATCCCACTCCAGTTTAGCCATGTTTAACGTGCCCGAGTCACAGCATGACATAAGAATTTCCTGACATGTTTTTAATTGTTGGCTCTTCCTTGTCATGTACATCAGCCATATAAGCAATTACGCTTCTGTCATCCGTGTCTAATAAAATGGATATTTTGGTGCTGCATAATGGTGGCATCTGCATAAGTAGACATTTATAGTGTGTTAGAAGTAGGAATATTATAAAGGTTCATATATAAATTAAAACCCCTGTTTTGTCTATTTTACCATAGTAAAGACAGATAACAGCCAGCGTTGTATGAAGGCATTAGCAATAACTCCACCTAATGAGAACCCTTATCTGCCTGATGTTATATAATCACATTGTATGTATTATAATCATAGTGGAAGATGTGAATAAGCAGCAGTAAAGCAGAAAACATGAAATGCATTCAATCACTGGTTGACAATATATTTAGGAATTTATTATATATATATATATATATATATATATATAATTTTTTTTACATCATCTCTACCTTCTGCTCCAGAGCCCACAGAAAACTGTTATAAAGACATGATTGTAATTCAAGGCCACAGAAGCAAGGAACCATATCCCCACGAGCAAATACAAAACAGAGTTGGTAACAGGATTGCAACACCAAAGTGAAAGCATATCTGCCAAGTCTACACATTCCAAGACCACAAACATCAAACAGGTTTTCCAGGCAGTCAAGGGTTTCAGTGTTCATGGAGGAGAAAACAAACAGTGCTGTTTCTAGCTGAGAGAGAATGAATCTGTCCAAATGGGTGCGGGATGCAATGAAAACCCCATGAGTGTTTAAGCAAGACAGTTTTAGACATTACTTAAGAACATACATTTTGGCCATAGAGCATAACATCACAGAGTAAAAATGGTCTCTGAATCTTTTTTTTTTTTTTTTTTTTNTTTTTTTTTTTTTTTTTTTAGATATACTATTCATCACCCATTCAGTTCACTGGCTGCTGAACTATTTCAAGACAAAGGCCCAAAAAGATCGTTGGATATCCAATTGACCATGACAAGAAATGGAAATTTGTGCTGTTTGCATTTTCTCCGGGCCTTAGTGAAGATAGCAATAAAACACACAGAGAGTAAGCCTCAGTTATGGCATTTTGGAGATTAATAGGAATAGCTGAAGGAAATGCTTTGGAAATTGCTTTGACTAGAAATATGTCAAGGCTGAGAGTTTTTCCAGTTTGATCCCTGTTAAGCATTTTAGTCTGATCTAATTCAATAAATGCCAAAGGGAGTTATAATAATCATATTCAATTGTGAGCCTTTGGGATATGTGTCTTTGGAACCCAAAAATACTTCTAACTCCCTTTCTTCCAGACATAATATCATCAGAGGTTTATATCTGCAAGCTAATTAACGACATACAGTAAAGTTAGCATTACAGAAAATGCACAGAACCCCAAATACAATCAAAAAAGTCCCTGTGAAAGTGTTAAGCCACCAAAACATTATGACATCTTTAACTTCAAATAAAATATCTTAATGGCACATTTGCCAATTACTTGTTTATGAAAATAGAGTTCATGTCATTTATGTGTCTATATCACAGCAATAAAGCACTACTACTATAATTTTTCTTCTCATTTTTGTAAGAGTCCATACAATGCAGCATTTTATACAATTGTTAAAGGGAAACAGCACACAATGACGAAAAAGGACAATACATGTGGTTTTGCATGTTTGAGCCCAATAAATATACCCACATTTGTGTTGCATTACATTTTTTCAAAGCATGGTTTCATTCCAGTCCGCTATTAGAATCAACTTGTAGAGACTTTAAATGTATTTGAGATAAATAGTCCATCAAGGGGAACCACATATCATTTTAATGATACAATCAAGCAGATTGTAGAATCACGATTTTTAGCAGGCACAAAAAAATTGAATTTTAAGGTAGGTGCATCACCTGAACATTTGATTTTGAAAGATTAAGGGATTTGGCAAAATAACACAAAAAACAGAATACAGTTTCATGTTTTGGAAAATGGTTGGCAGATGTGTAATATTGGGCTCAAGCATGCAAAAACACTGGTATGGTCCTTTAAAATTCATGACAACCAAATGGTGAAAATAGACACCTCTCCCAAAGCTACAAATTAGAAAACCAAGACTATCAATAAATACAACTTTTAATTCCTAATCAACTTCAAAACATGATATACTGTATGATTCCAAACCAGGAAATATCCCTAATCCCCACATAATAATTCTAGTACATTGGATATGTATTTGAACAGATATCTATCTGACATCACAGATTAGGAATGGGACAATTTATTTCTTTACTAAGAAACACAGTGAATAATTGCTGAGAAACTGAGCTGTGCTCTGACACAGCAGGAACATATTTTAAGATGAAACTCAGTGGCATCTCTCTTAAAGACACAACTGAATGCATGACAGTGAAGGGATATTGAGGGAAAAGTAGAATGATTAAAGCTCCCCTCCACTCATTAGAATGAAAAATGTCCCTCCTTCCCAGTTTAGTTGGTACAACACCAGACAATTACAAAGAACTGAACACGGAAATAAAAATGCTACCTAGTTGTTTGCCTTACCGCAACTGTAACATCTTTAAAATTTAAGATCAGTGCAAAATACAACTTTACAGAACTCAAAGAGACTGACAACTACAGTAAACAAGACAGATCAATATCAGCTGACCAGCAGCGTTAACTGGCAGATCTGATGTAACCCAGCCTCTTCATCACACTCCCACATATGTTCTCTATTAGTCTGATGTCCTTCCGCGGCATGTTTAGTCTCCACATATTAATGTTGGCTGGTGAAATGTCTCCTTCATACATTAGACTGTACAGGTTTGTGGAGGTGGTAAATATAAGTTGGTTGAGGGCTGCTGGTGAGACAGGGACGCCCAGAAAAGTGTGTATGCTCTCAGCTGTTTCCTGTGGGAAGTTGACCAGGTCCTCAAATCTGACCTGGAGGTAGGCCTCCGCTGGGAGGTTCTCACTGACCCTCAGCACTGCCGCGGTGTGAGCCAGCCACAGATAAGCTAGTATCAGGATGGGGTTTGTCTCTGCACGAGACAGCAGCCGCTGGATTGTTTTAAACTCAGGTGCCACACTAAGGCACCCATCCCTGACAGCACCCTCCTTGAATATCAAGGAAAGGTGCTGGGGGATGTTTTTAAGGGAGTAAAGGCTGGGTTTGCTGTTATATAACATTAGATAAATCCACGCACGAGGGTCTCGGACCACGTAGATGGTCCGAAGGGAAAGTCCCACAGCCTCCTGAATGAAGGGAATTTTAAGTGCCCAGCTTCCACTCTGCATGTGGAGAACCACACGGGCGTTAGGGTATTCAGCAACATGGCGCTTCATCTCCCGAACGTACTCTGCATCTCTGTCTAGACTGGCTCTCAGTTTGCCCTTCAGCTCAGATGCAGGCTCCCTTCTCCTGGACCTTTTCTTCCTGTCCCTGGAGGGGGTGACTTTCTGGGGCTGTCTGACCCTGTTACTTTCTACTAGCTGAATATTTTGCAAGTGCAGCTTGGTGTTGTAGATCAGTGAATGCAGCCAGCCCTGAATGATTTTAAATCGTCCACGCACAGCATCTGACCTTGACCACTCACAGGCATCAACCAGAGAGTCAAACTCAAACTCAGTCTCTGGAATGTCCACATGCTCCGTGGGAACTCTTATGTAAACAAAGTCAGAGCTATTGTAAAAAAGGTGCTTGAGTATTTCCGATCCTGATCCAGGAAGGGTTGTTATGACGACAGTGGGGAGGGGAAGTCGATGCTGCTCGTACCATCTGATCTGTTTGTTTACTTCAGTATTGGCACCTGCACCTTTCCATTTTACCCCACAGAGAAGCTGATCGCAGCTGTTAGACACAAACAGCAGCTCGGCTATCCACAGAATGAGCACAGAGAGGAGAGCGTAGCGCATTAGCCGGCTGAAACAGACGTAAAACTTCCTCTGCATGGTCAAAACTCCTATCGCCACAAAGAGAACAACCCCTGCTATCACATTGACTGTAATTCCAAAATCAAACAGCTGATTATCGCTGTTGATTTGTTTGGGAATAAGCTGAGTCCCAAGGCCATATCGGGTGATTTGATATCTATCATCCACTTTACAATGACCCCCAAATCCTAAATAAGTAAATCTAGCCCCTATATCTTTATAGTTTGTAACAATAGACACTATCTTTTCTGTGTTATTTATGGTTAAAGAAAGCCTCACTCCATCCCTGCTGTTATCCATAAATCTACAGTTCGACACTTTGACATATGGCCCATGTAACACATAAGCTACTCTGCTAACTGTGCCTGTCACTGGGAAAGTGACATTGATGTACTGTGTCCACCTTTTTTTAAACTCGGCCGCCTGCTCTGCTTCCTGTATCCTGGTCTCAGGGCTGTGACCCTGAGTGTCAAACCAGAACATTTTATAATGAGCATCCCACACATCCATCATTGCGCCATTGTATCTGTCCACGAATCTGAAAGGAACGTATTTAAAGTCAATGTCCAGATTGTGGAAAAATGCACTGAGCGAACTCACAGGTGAGTCGGCCTGCTTTTCCACGTGATCGAGCACCAGCAGCGTCTGCGAATTGAGCAAAACCAGAGCTCTGTACACGCTTTTTAGCTTCATGGCAGGAGAGTAAGCAGACACTGCTTCCCCACTCACAAACATGGTGTCCCTGTGAGAGGAGGCAGCAATCACCTCCCCTCTAGCATCACCTACCCCCTCATCAGTCCAGCGCAGCCACTTAGCACATTCCCCTAACTGACCCTCCCATGGACTGTTGCACTGGCTGGTGGGGGAGGGACTGAACACCAAAACATTGTTAAGGTAGCTGTATTTTGGGCCATAAAGTGCTTCAGACACAAATACTTGTCCATTAGGAGCAAACGTGAAAGAGTTCTGGTCTGGGTGCTCATGTCCTGGGTTGAAACTGTTCCAGCCGTCCACCCAAGAGTAGGGCTTTTCATGGACAATATCATATACTGCACGGCCACCCAGCTTGCCAGACTTAAAGGAAACAAATGTATTACCCTGGCCAGTGGGCAGCCCTGCTCCATAAGTAACCACACCCCAGTTTGAGAAAATATGCATCCTGGCTCTGCCAAATTCTGGGGGAGGTTGTGGTGTCAGGTGGGCGCTGTACCAGATGTATTCTGTGTGAAGTGTAGACCAGCGCTGTGAAGAGGACTGGCCCATGGGACCATCTTTAGGTCGATGTTTTCTAATTTGTTGAGCAAGCCAATTACCCGTTCCATTCCTCATAACAAATGTGTCGAGGAAAACAAGTTGGCTCTCAGGCCCATAAAACCAGTTGTAGTTGGAGTCTGCTATGCCAACTGTTCTCTGGAACCCTGGCAACAAAGTGGCGTAATAAAACCAGAAGTGTCTCCGCAGCCAGTTGTTCTGCATATTGTCAATGTTGAAATGGCGCTGAGCTAAAAAGACATACTGTGTGATGGACTTGGCTGTGTAACTCCCATAGGCTACTCCCTCATCCAGAGATCCATCAACAACATGATTTAGGAGAAACATGGTTTTCTCCATGTAGTTCACTGACACCTGCTTCCACATCATTGACTGTGGGTCATTATGCACTCCAACCACTATTGCACCAATCAAGATTGCTAATATATTAGTGGATTGATGATTATGGAGATACTGTCTCCCCCATGACCTATGCTTACAGAGCTCATACATCTCCTTTGTCTCAGACTGAATTTTTTTGAGGTAAACTTTCCTTCGCTGCTCATCCAGGTAAGAATAAATAAAGTCATAAGCAGTAGCAAATCCAGTGAGGGAGTGGGCTATGGGTACCTCATCATTAGGGGCATTGGTCACTTTCCAGTCTGGGTAGTCAGCCATCGTATCCATGAACTTAATAAGAAACTGCAGGGCACTAGAGTCCTCTGGAGACAAGAGACAGTAGAGAGCCAGGGGAGGCAGGTTGTTCCCGTAAAACTCATTCCACTTGCTTGTAAACGCCTCGTGTTTTGCAGGAGGCATGTAGAAAGGGACATTAGACAGCATGGTGAGCACAGCCGCACGGATGACTTTAAATATGTGGCTGTGAGAGGTGGAGGACCTTTGCTTCAAGTGCGAGACATCCGCTTGGTTAAAATATAGGTTAGGATGGGAATAAGTGGACTGGACTTTCCACTGCTCAATTGCTCTGTCTTGTGTAAGCTTGACCTGCAGCAAGTCATCTGTAAAAATGTCTCGGTCTGTGGCATTAAACAAACCAGAAAAATCAGCTCCCACTGCAAACAAAAATACAGAATATGCAACCCAATTAACTGCCATGCTTCCAGGCATTTTTGAAAACATTTTCTGATACTGCATTTTAAAAAGTAGAAATCTGATGTGTTTATTTCTTAGGATGTCCCAAAACTTCAGAAGAAAAATCCAGAATAAAAATATTAGTCAATATAGTAGTCCATTACATTGATGCATTATAATGCAATATCAATATGTCCCATGCTGATAGTGAAAAAGTGCAAGAACAAACACTATCCATGTCCAGCTGTAAGTTTGTAAAGGCAATAAAATATAATAAGGGCACCAAAACACGGAAGATAAATGTCTTTCTATTAAATTTAACTCCAAAAATCGTTGTCTTATGCGTGCATAATTCCCTCCGTCCTCATAGTAATAGAGGTGCTGAAGACTGGCATGTCCCCCTGCGTGCGCCACTAACTCATATTGATCTCCTCCCCGAAACATTTTCTCTATGACAAAACATCAGTCAGCCCCAGTCTGTGTCCGGTCCAATCACAGACAGCCAAACACTCCGTGTGCAGCCCGACCGAGCTGCAACATCCGCGGACAGGAAGCAGAGCAAACAGCGCATCTCCTCAGATAACATTGCTCCGTTACCCCACTGCAGAGAACCGTAACTGTCCGTGCGTAAATTTGCGCCTCTTAGTCTGGAAACTGCTCCGTTTGCATTGTCCTCCCCGCTGAATCTCCCACGATCAGCGTAGCGAAGTCCATAAAGAGGAAAGTTGTCGTCACTCTTCAAGTATTCCAAGAATGATACATTTTCCCGATTGTCCACAGGAAACGGTAAATCAGCCTCCCAGATGATGGATATTCCACGGATAAACCGATACGGCTTAGATGTTTACGCGTCCGCTGCATTTGGAGACGTGCATCTCCAAAGCAGAGCTGTGTATATGTGTGTGTGTGTGTGTGTAATCTTCCGGATCCGTCTCCGATGTGTCCTCCCGAACAGTCAGTTTGATTGTTTTCCTGCATTGGATGGAAAAATTACAGTGTACAGACTGTAGAGGGAGCCGTGACTTCAGGAGCGCAGCCTCATCATCTCTCAGAGCGGGGAAGCTGAGCATTCATATTAGAAAATCATTTCTCTCTCAGCGTTATTAACAGGCTGTTTGAGTGATGTTGTGTTAAGTTCCTGCAGAATATTAAAGCTAAGGGCAAACCAACAAGTGGTGATAAAACAGTGATCCCCTGCAGGACTCGTTTAAAGATTTTAATATGCATGTCCTGTACGGTTTTATCTTTATTATTTATTTAATTTTACAGTTTTTAACCAGGCATAACAATAATAACTGATTTGCAAGAACCAAATGTGGAGGGAAATGTGGAAAAGGGCAGCAAAACAGGATGATGTCAAGAAGTCAAAGAGGTTAACTGAGTAGAAGACAAATGAAGCAGCAATATTTAAAAAAAAAAAAAAACAAAAAAAAACATGCAGAGGGACAATCTGGCATTTGCATTTTCTGAAGCATTACAGGATAATTCTCATTAAGACATTTAATTTGAATTTTGTCCAGAATGTCCCTTTACACCTCTTATCCAGCCTCATATGTCCAGATGTATGTATGTCTTTGCAACAAATTTCCTCAGGCAACAATAAGACATCCAATAACCTCCAATACCTCTTGTGGTTTCCTTCTAGAAATATGACATTTGCTTGTGCTAACACGCGCTGCAGTGAGCTCATTGATCACCTCCTCCTGTTAACATTAGCTTTCTGTGTAAGTTACAGCGTCTTCATTTAATGATGGATAAGTTTCAGTTCACACGTGTGTGCACTGCAGCTGCATGCCATCCCGTGGGGACCACCGTTGCATGATGAGTTTTTTTTTTTTTTTTTNTTTTTTTTTTTTTTTTTTACAGATCGAATATGCACGCACAGTTGGCCTTATCAGGATCGCTGCAGGAAACACGCAAGTAGGGTATTTGCTCTTCGGACAGAACTCAGTCATACAGAGAGCAAATACCTGCAGGAAAAGCTCCATTTTAACCACTCATGGTATCTTGATCTCGGATCAGTCAGATTACCTCACTGACACATCAAGAATATATTTCTCGATAACAGGAAAGTCTTGGAAACAGCTGAAATGTGTGATGCTTTAAAAATTCATGGTGCATGTTTTGACACAATGAAAAACTTACACTCTGCAGGTCAATCTGTACACATAATACCCCACACATACACATAATACACCCATATACACAAATATAAAATACACATCCATATACTCAAAATACTCAATAGGTACATATGACATTAATATAGCATGCTATACATGCACTCACATGTACACAAAAGAAATCACTTTTTTTTTAGTGTATTATTCTGAATTTAAAATTTCTCCAAAACATCATCAGTTTTGATTGATTTGGTAACACTTGTGGTCACTGGTAGTCACATCAAATACATTTTCAAAATACAGATCCTGCATTCAAAATTAACCATGTATTATCGATGCGGAAGGCAGAAATCTGCCTTGCAGCATCTGTGTCTGCCAGGAATTCATTAGAAGACATAAAACTCATCTGTACAGCTACAAGGCCCCATCACAGCCCAAAGCTAAAACCAATGAGAAAGTTCCTTAAAATGTAGAATCGCTAATGACTGCTAGACAGATCCTGGCTTCAAAGAGTCTCAGACTGTATAAAAACCTTTTCAAAACTTGCAAATTTATTTTTTGAAATACAAACAATATTTTATTCTTCTATAAAGGTTCAGGTTATTCAGGTTTAGGAAAGATTGTTCCTTTATGGAGAAACGACTGAAGGAGAAAGATGTTTTGAGGCATGTTTGTGTGACTGAAACTCTATCAGGTAGTTGGCTGCTTGCTCACCCTCCTTCAGCTCCACCCAGACTTCCTTCCCTTCGGCCAAATTTGGATTATCTGTCTCTAGTAACTTTGTAAGATGGCAGCGCAAGATAAACCGAAATCCAAGTGTGGCAATTTTCTTTGAGAAACCACATCAATGGAAATCCACATTTTTGTACAGACTGTGGGCTTTAACCCAAAAATAAACCAACATGGTGAAATCAGTAGCTCATCTAGTGTTTTATTTAGAACCATTTGGGGAAAAAGATGAGCAACCACAGCTACTGGGTTGGCTCAGTGGCTGTTAGCCAGTAGCTAAAGGCTTTCACGCTCAGGACTCACTAGTTTATAACTGTCTCTTCCATTTGAAATGCATCCTTTTTTCTGTGTGTGCATTAAATTTGCATATTTTCTGGGATTGTTGTACCCACCAGCACCAGCGGTCATAGAGAGCAAATACATCAAATGGTTACTACTGCAAAAGAAGTGACAAATGTGGCATTTTAAAGATTAACACACACATTGTCCATCTGGTCTCACATCTCGGTCAGTGATATCGAGGCAGGTGTTTCCTCTTTGGCAGCCAAAGTTTTGGTTTGTGATGCAAATTTGGTGCCTCTCCAGTAAAGACGCTACGTCATTCCCTGTTCTTTCTCTTTACCCCATTTTTCCACATCCTTTAAAGAAATCATACAAGATGGACACTGGTTAGAAATATGTTTTTTGCTCTGTCCTAAATTTGAACTTTGGCAACCCAAAATGGCAGCAGGGCATATGTTTTTTAAGTTGATTGACGTAGGCTGCTTGAATACTCAGTTATCATGTTACATATTGTCCCCAAAGAGGGCAGCCCTGTGACGTAAATTTGTTCTAAGGGTGTGGTTTTAGTGGGTTCACATCAAGTTCAGCCCCTCGTCCTGCTTTCTCTGGACAGCCACACTCACTGATTAGAACAATATTTTTATTCCACCCTTGAATTTTGATTCCTACCTGTGCATCAAGGAGACTCCCCACTAGTGGACTTATCTTGCATCAAGAATTAATGTAGGCAAACAGGATTAAGCTCAGAAGATGGTCATTTTTTTTTTTTTTTTTTTTNTTTTTTTTTTTTTTTTTTTCCTGCAGTCCCAATTAGTATTTCAGATCAACAAATGTCTCTGCTGGTAGTTTACATGAATACTTGCACTGAGCAATAAATGTATTTCTCCTAAAAACAAATGGAAGTGGGATTTAGAAATTCTCTCCAATGCATTCATTACAGTGATCTTAAACAATATGAAAACACAAAAAATTTGATAAAATAAGACACAAGAGTAAATTACATTAAAATGTACGCTATTTGAAGGATACGCCCCTCCGCTTTATGTACCATCAAGATCTTCACTTTCTCCAATTGTCCAGCTGTTAAACCTCAAAGTTTCTCAGCAGAGCACTTTTGAATCCACAGAGCCTCTCCTCCAAAATGGACCATGCTACATTCAACATTACAGGCTGAAGTTCAAAATCAGATTTTTTTCTTGGCACACATCTTTTTCTCTGAGCAATGTGAACTAATCTAATTTTTCATATCAGATTTGGACTACTTGCATATGTGGTCCTGATTCATTGGATTTATATCCAATCTCTGGCTTTGTGATCCGAAACCCAAGTTCAGTTGTTGCTGATTACTACAATTGTTAGAATTTCTTCCAGGTATATTTTGAAGTAAAGCACATCAAAAGTTTAAAAACTGCACATCTTGATTCTTGCTATTAGATTTGTACTGGAAAGAATAAACTCCAGCGGGTAATTAGCAGAAATGTCAGTGTGGTGAAATGATTGATTGATGTCAGCCACAAACACTTTTATCATGGCCTCTGGTTGAATAGGAGTCCTCACGCTGTGGCTTGGCTGTGGTTGCCTAGCAACATTTCAAGCACATTGGATCTAAGAGGATGAATGGTTGATTGCCAAGAATAAATCAACCATGGATGCTGAACGCACTGTTGATTGACAGGTGGCAGCTCATGTCCCCATGCCAACACTTCCTGCTGTTTATGCTGGGTGTTTGAAGCGTTGCAAATCTGAGCTTTGCTTGTTGAGTTAAATAAATCTCCAGCCATACATATTGAAAATGGAGGTGTGCACTGAGAGCCATTGCCCTTATTAAAAATATGCCATGCTGGGAGCAAAGGGAGGCGTGAACCAGATCCCTTGAAGACCCCCTCTCTTTCTCTCCCTGCAGAGAAATTCAATTTCCCCCAGAGTCTCAGGTTACTCAGCATGCCTGTGTCCTGCATCAGGACCTCTGGGTAGAGGCAGAGGGAAAATTGGCTCCAACTGTTCAGATTTCAAAGATGGTTTCAGTACCTTCTATGAGGTCTGTCTGCTAATCACAGCAGTCTTCAGACTCTTTTAAAACACACTGTACAGCTGCCTTATTTGCTGTAGATTTTGACATATGGGTGTTTTGAGAACCGCTGTATTCTCTTAAACTATTTAACTTTAAATACCACTGTATTCTCTTAAATTTGTCCAGAGAACCATCATTAGTTGATCTAATCACCTAAAACCTGAAACTGGATGCACTTGAGAAATAGAAAAGATTGTTAAAGGTACTCCGTTGAATTCTCTAGTAAACACTTTTGTCAGTCTTTGTCATTAAAAGACACCGCTAGCTTCATGGTAGTCACGTGTCTGAGACAATTTGTGGCTGCTTAGTGTCTTAATCACTCCCAATACTTTCAATTCTAATTCCTGATTTCTGTGCCGAAAAGGCACACAAAACAAGTTAACTGTGTTGGAAAATATTTTAAAACCCACTCATCAGTGAAACGAGGAGAAGGAGGCAAAGCGCTGTGTCACATGCTCTCAAGCTAAATATCCATAAACTCTGGTTTTAGGCACAGTTGATTTGGCTTTACACTCAAAGTAATGTATGTAAAAAGACGATATAATCAAGGTCAAAATTAGGCTAAATGCAGAAAAATCATAACATACCCACATCAGGCCACATTGCCCATTTGGCTTCTTCCTTTATGGTTTAAAAGTAGACTGATGAGTAAGACGTTTACAGCAAACATTTTACTAAAGAATCAGTTTAAAGGACAATGTGACTGGCGTGTGATGCTGCACAGTGCCTATGAAAAATTTACACACACCGGCTGGGTTTCTACCTGTCCATCTCTTAGGACTCAAACAGTACAACTACGTTCTTAAACTTGCCATGAATATTTCAAGATGCTAATTTCATCCTCCGAGGGGTTGATTTAACTTTTAAACAGGATTGCTTTTATGAGAAGTGACAGGAAGAAAGATTGTAAAATCTATATAAAAACAACAGTGCGAACAAAATGTACAACCAATTGCAGCTCACAACAGTCCCTGTCACTACTCCAGGCGAAATGCAGTGACTAGCAGGATTCTAGTAGAATTGATTTTGTTCTGTTCTCCATTTGCTGATACAGCTCTGCAGATATTGGACTGTGTAACACAAGACGGTGACTCCGTACCGAACAAAACAACCATCACTCAAAACTAATTGTAGTCTCAAAGAGTGGCGTGTGACCTTCTTCAAGTTACTGGCAGTGTTTTGTGCTGTGGCATTGCAACTTTAACTGTCCTGCCTACACACACACACACACTTTCTCCACCCCTTTCTCACCAGTTTGCAAGAAGCTGGGGTTTAATCCGATGCTGTCAGGAATCATCTCTTCACAGAAACACATCAAAGCGTCTTGGAGAGAACCTGTGTTCTCCAAGGTGCATATTATTCAAATGGGCAAACTTCCTTCTTATGCTTTGGATTCTGCATCTTGTCAGTTTCTGCGGTTGATGTGTTTGCTGTAAAGCAGGGGAATCGGAGATGAGTTTCTAGTGTCACTCATGACAGCATCCGGTGGGAAGCTGGAGTGTTTCTGAAAAGGGACTCAGAGATGAGAAGCGTCAGTGCACAGATAACCGCGCCTGCTTCACATCATGCAATGTTTGGCAGGACAGCACAAACCTCTCCCTTCCTGCAACACCGGCCCGACTCCCTCCAGCTCCTTCTGCGATGTATGCAGTGTTGTCTGAGAGCTTTACATAAATTCATGAATTCAATGTTTGGCCCTAATTAAAATCCATAAACAACCGAAGTGCAAGTTCATCTGCAGTTTGTGGAAAAATGACTCATTGATTTCTCATGTTCGTATAGCAGATATGGAATTCTAAATGGCGGCTTTTCAAGGCAAATTCATCAGCTTACAGTTAACCTTCACCTTCAGAAATCTTTGGTTCATTCTCCAAATGAACAGTCGTGGCAGGATTTATATCTCAGCAAACATTTTGTGTTTGCTTGGATAATAGGGGAATATTAGCAGACACCTGTGGCTCTGCTTCCAGTTTTTACTAAACTTTTTTATATTATTACACAAAAAGAAATCTAAGGCTTTCATACCTGAAGTTTGAAACTAAATTAGGAACTACTTTACCTGGAGATGCCTGGAGTATGAATTTTATGGTTCCTTGCTCACATTCCACCACACTTTGAGTACCGTGAAGACTACAGAAATTCAATCAAGTGATATTGCGCAACAGCCGCATGTTCCCACGATGCTGGAAAACTTCAATGCCGCTCAACGCAACAACAACAGCAGAAATGGAAGGAACAGAGGAGGATGTTGCTTTTTTCTATTTTTTTGGTTTCACGAATATCCTGGAAAGTTTTGAAACCTCACTGTTGCTGTTTCGCTGTGTACAGAAATGGCAGGCTGATTGGGCTGGAGAAATCAGCGATGCTCATTCTTGTGAGCTCCACTCAGCAGTTCCTCAGTCATCTGACAGAGCATTTCCACTAGTGCAGAATGGGTTTCATTCTGGTTCTTGACCCTAATCTGGAATCAATATGAGCATTTGGCCCCAAAATAAATAGGTTCTAAACCAAAAAAAGTTACTTCCTGCTTGGAAGTAGCAGGACCTGAAGTGGGAACCGTGACAACATCGTAAGTGGGTTTATATTATTCTATCTCTGTGAAATTGAAAAGCAGTGAAGCCAAAGTGTGTTCTGCGAAACATCCATAGTTGGATTGAAAGAAATACTTTTTTTAAGATGATAAAAGCTTGCAGGTAAACAATGTGGTCTGCCACCTTCTTGTTTTCACTGATCTATTTCCGCTGTTGAAGGGAAGAAGAAAAAAATGGTTTGACAATCAGAACTTTGTTGGAAAAGCACTATGAGTGCCTGCCCAGGAGCAGGAGCTAAAAGAAGGTTCAGGAACTATAGAAAAACTTATTGAAACTAGCATAAATGTATCCACAACAAAACACTTTTTGACCTTAAAGCTTGAGACAAAGTCATTTAATCTTGTTTTACATTATATAAGCAACAACAGGAAATTAAATTAAAGATCTAAGAAACTGCATTACTGCAGGATTTTGAGACTTAGTTTATTCTTAACAGAGCATAAAATGGAAAGGACTAAATGAAAAGTAGATTATGCAGTAATGGAAGAATTTCTGTATGAGAACAGTGATTTGCTTTATTCTGCTTTGTTTGTCAGACTGCTGCAACAGATGCCTGTAGACACAGAATAGATCTTGGAGACACGAAGAACCAGAGTCCAGGTCACGAAGCTCTGACTTCAAAGCCAGCTAGCATTGACCGCTACCCACACTCATACACACTGAGACTACTGACCTCTTTGTTTATATAGCAAGTGTGACCCAAAGGCAATATGATATCTGGAATGACCTCTTGTTAGTTTTGTCTAGAATACACTATGTTTTACTGACAAACTTTAAATGCATTGGATTCTGTAGATTCCTGCACCTAAATCCCAAAACTAATACTGTCTGCAAAATAACTCTTCTTACACTTTGTTAACTGAAATCTATCATTTTTGAAGGTAGAACTGCTTAGGCAAGACCAGTCGGGAATAAAATAAATGATAAGGACAGTGGACTCCCTGCTAAGATGTGTCTGCAGTGTACTGAGAGGGTTCAGATTAAAACATACTTTGATGAAAAATGGAATTATGAACACAGGCTTGTCTTCGCTGAAAGGCTGCCTTCCTGAGCCTTGAAGTAAATCCCTTGACATCCCCTGATGTAACTTTTAATTAATTCTGAAGTTTCTTGCAATAAGATGGAAACTTTATCTTACGGGAAACATAGCATGATGGTATGGTGAGCCTTTTAAGGACATAATGTAAAATGCCACCAAATCAATTAAACTGCCTTAAAAAGAGTTTCTGTCGCTGTGATCCATATTTAAGCTTAAACACTGTGACAAAAGTGGCTGGTTGTTCACAAATGTGTGGGGATAAAACAGAAGATTTGATAGAATAAAGAAATATTTCAATCAATTTGTGTTGGCAGCGCTGTTAGGAGCTTTTCCTGGTGTGATTTAGATCCACTTATCCTCCAGCAGCAGAGCCAATGCTAATTATAACTTACGTAATAATTTGGAGAGATCATCTGGGCCCTCCATACTTACGATGGCAGTGGTTGGAAAATTCTGCCTCAAACACACTTTCAGACTCACAGAAACTTGCACAACATCCTCAACTTTCATCAGATATGGTTACTGGAAGAGTGTGGTTTTTTATTTATTTATTTATTTATTGGATGATAATTTGTTGACAAGGAAACTGTCATTTCCTGAGACATTTGGTCCATTAGGAGTGAAAACGAATGAGGGATAAAAAAAAAAATAAAAATAAAACTGAATTCTGAATTGTGTATTTAAGCACTGGATACAATTTCTTCAACTGTCTGAAGAACATTTATTAATATACATAGTGGTATGTGCAAAAGGTTGAGTAAGCATTGCTACAGAAGCATAAAGGACCATATCGATGGTTTTGCACGATTGAGCCCAATAAATAATACCCGCACACAGGTTACGTTACATGCATAACCATTTCCCAAAACATAAAAACTTATTTTAGTTTTTGTGGTATTTTGTCAAATCCACTAATCTTTCAAAATCAAATTTTCAGGCGATACACCCACCTTAAAATTCAATCTTAGCTAAAACCTACATACAATTGTTGAAGACATAGGTGTTTTCATTTCTCAGTAAAAGCCGTCTTCTCCTGGAACTATATTCCCTTTTCTTCTTTGTAATATGTTGGATCATTAAATTAAGGAACCTCAACCAAAAAATAAATAAATAAATAATATATGTACATCTTGTTCAGTTTGATGGATTAGCTATCTCAAGCGTGTTTCAAGTCTCTATGTTAGTATTTCACTCATTTTGATAAATTTACCCTCTACAGCGCACCTATGTTCTTTTTAACAAATACTGATACATTTCTGAGCCAAATGGAAGAGCAAAGAGATTTCTCAGCATTTTTACTTTATCAAATGCCTAAAATTCTTGTAAATATAATATGAAAATGTAATGTGTGAATGTGTGGTGTGTGAGAGAGAGATAAGAGTAACACATTCAGGACATTTTTTCCTTAGTTGGAGTCACAGTGGAACATTTCAATCTACTGAATTCTTTTTCCTTTGGAATGAATAACCTTCCATTTTACACTCCCATCCTCTTTTTACTCTGCCTTTTGTTTTATGTGCTGGTCTTTCAGCTGAATGCACATAAAAGAGAAAATTAGTACACCAGTGACGTGGATCTTTTGAGTCAAGACTGATTTCTAATTGAATTTGCATAACAAAACACAGGACTTAGATTAAATTTTCCAACGGATCAAACATCCCCCGGTCCAGTTCAAACAGGCAATGTTGTTGTTAGCTTGATAGCAGCTCATGCTCATCCTCTGCCATTTTTATGTAAATTTGGCAGCAGCAGCAAGGCGGCGATTTATACAGAGCAAGCGAGAGACATTTACATGTGTTATAATAGCTCTGTGATTTACACAGACTGCAGGAGGCGAGTGAATCCAGTCATCCAACAGGCTGTCAGTCTGCTCAACCCTTGACAAGGGAAAAATCACATCATGGCCTGCTTGGATTGATTAGCTTCAGGCCTCTGCCATTTGATTGGCAGCTTCAGTTCTGCTGCACTCAACAGGGTAACATGATATTGTGTGTCAATGTGCTCCACTGATTGAGCTCTGCAGACTACAGCGAGGACAGGGCAAAATTGGGCAAAATGTTAAAAATATACATAGTCAGGTTGGGCTATTGCAGTGGATATTTGCATATTATGCAAAGCAGAGGAAAGTTGAGCTCAACTTTATATCTTGCTACTTCTTCTTTTGGAAATAAGTGATTGAGAAAACCAAACTTATTTTATACTTTAAAAAGGACAAAAAGTCATAATGTACATAGCTTAAACAGCTTTTTCTGGTATGCAAAGAAAGTGATTTTACAGGCTTTGAATTACAGAGAAATCCTTAGCATTTTTGTTATATTCCCTCATTTTTATTACATAATACAGTAGAGAAACATGTTCAACATCGTCAAAGTTGCAAAACTCGAGGTTCACACCTATAGAAATGCAGTCCAGTAAGACAAACCCACAGGTAGTGAACTGACCTGAAATCTCAGTTTTGGATTTGTACTTCACTTCCGTAACATGTTTACATTAACAAATAACACATTTGAATGTACTCACCTATGTACACAGTGGGGTGGGTCCAAAACTCAGTGACCACATGTAAAATCCGTGATGTTTTCCATGTAAATCTGGAAATAATCAGAAAGTCTGACATCACANGACCACATGTAAAATCCGTGATGTTTTCCATGTAAATCTGGAAATAATCAGAAAGTCTGACATCACAAGAAGATCTTTGGAACATTGTGAAATCATGCTGGGATGACTTGGTGCATCAGGTTTTGCACAAACGTGTGGAGTCCATGCCAGCTGGAGTGATGCTGACATTAAAGCAAAAGGGGGGCGTACCAAGTACTAAGATATTCTGAAATTCATGTATATTTTTCTAAGATTTAACTTTTCACTCAAATTGTTAAGATGATATTATCATTTGTAATGAAAAACATTGTATTAAATTCAAAAATAGTGCAAAATAGAAGCATTTTTACAGTGGCCTCAGACTTTTGGACCCCACTCTACCTGGTTAGACACATTCAACAAGTACAAGGCTAGCAAGGGATTGTTTAGCCAGCATCCATGTTTTGTGGGTGGTGCCAGCTCAGACCTGACACAGTTGGCCAATCAGAGGAGAGAAGGCTTCTCAGGAGGGGGGGGGGCTTAAAAAGACAGTGCCTAAAACTTTTTTTTTATTATTATTGTTTTGCACATTAAAGCATTACAAAGGTCTCAAAATAGATCTAGCTGAAAATAAGAACATAAAAATATGTCCTCTTCAAGTTCAACACGACATGAAAACATCACATGATCCTATGTGTGTTGATCGTCAAACATTTTGTGGACCTTTGGCTAATTAAATTCTTTCAAAACCCACAAAACCCAACAGTGTGCAGAGGTATGTCTGTATTGTTAAACAGCAATACAGACATTGTGATATAATCATATACAGATAAAACATGATATTTTGGAGACAGGAGTTCTTCGTCCAAATGTGAGGATAAGCTGATTATCGTGTGTGGTCAAATTGTTGACAATGCTTGTGTTCAATCAGTAAGAAAAACAATTAAATCAAATCTCCAGCACTAGCAATGTCATTATAATCTACATTAAAAAAAACCCTTTTGAACTGAGTCATTTGCTTTGCTGCATATATTGATTATATTTAACATCAATTAACATTTTTAGCTTGTGTTTTACAGTTGACTTCACTTAGCATACATGCCATGCTTACACCAGCATATCTGTTGTTTCTGTGTATTCATTAGGCTGCTATATAAGACAGAGGTCACACCTCCTGCTTGATAAGGTTGTCCTCGTACCCTTTCTACAGCTGATTTGATTAAACAGCCTCAATTAGAGCAGCTTATATGGAGCTCTTTAGGGAGCGCCAGCTAAATGCCCTCTTTACATCTGGATGACTTGTCGGTCATACATACAACAAGGATAAAAGCACTTATCATTACCGAATCAGAACAGGACACATATGGACATGATCACTCCTACATGAAGAATTCCTGGGTAGTTTGGTTATGAATGCATTTTTCTAAAGGCAGTGTGGTTCTTCCTTGTAAGAATGATTTACAACCAAAGATCTATTGAAGAAAAGCATGCTCTCTTGTTTCCTCTCTCTCTCTCTCTCTCTCTCTCTCTCTCTCTCTTGGATAAATGGCAGTAGTCGTAAGCATTTGCATGGTTAGGCAGAGAAGGCCCATTTATCTTAATCAGGACTAATATCACCATCAGGGAGATAGAGGGCTGAGCTATCTATCACATTCCTCCCTGGTTTTCTTGGGGCAAAAAAAATACTTTCGATAAATCTCTAGCAGGAGATAAGTCTACCGCAGAGACCTGGAGCTTCATCACTTCAAAGGAGGGTTTTTTTGGAGGGGAACTGCCAGGTCAAATTTCATCTGGGATGAGCTATTAGCTATTAGAAACCACAGCCTACACTGAATCAAAATGACTCCTGAGGACGATACTTCCACAAAACAACCAGATTGCTATTTTTTTTTTTTTTTTTTTNTTTTTTTTTTTTTTTTTTTCCCTTTTTATTCTGCGGGTCATTCTGTTAACCTCAAGCTACTGGATTTCAAATACCATGAGATTGTGAAATGATAATTCTAATCTCACTGAGATATTTGACATTTATGTTAGCGTTATAATCATATAATGATCTAAACAGGCTCCACTTTGCTATTTAGCTGCCATCAGTTTTCTGCAAATATGTTCTAGGGTGCAATATGTATACATTATAAATATATAAATATGTCACTAGAGGGAAGAAAAATATTACTAATATGGTAAAACTTAAGAATTTTATGACTTTCAGGACTTTATTATAATGCATATTTGTGATAATGATACGTCAACAATCCCATCCACTTTTCAGACTTGTTTCTAGTCAATAAAACTGAATAAAGTCTGAATAATTTACCTGAAGTATGCAGACTCTATACGAGTTAGGCATGATTTTAACCCTTGATGGTTGACAACTAATTCTTTGAGTTGGACCAAAGTTTGGCCTGATTGGCTGTCTTTTAGCATGCAATTTGATGAGGGCGGAGAAGTCCAGATAATTCCCCAAACAATCTGCGACTGAGAGATCAGATGAATTTTTGACAAGTCCAAAAGTTCTGGTTGGCTCTTGTGCAGGCTCTCATTCACCAATTTCTTGAAGTTATGATTTCATTTCCTGAAATTCAAAGTGAAGCTACCTGAACGAGTCTGCATGTTCATTATGAGTGTCCATCTATCAAGCCATACAGTCTTAGCATAGAAATCTGAGGCTTTGGCAAACATGCAGTGGTGAGTTTCTGCAAACATACAAGATTTCTGCTGCTTCACATATCAACAGAAAATAGACAAATCAACCCAGTTATCTCGGAAGGAGTCTTGTATTTAGTGACTGTAAGGTGCTTGATGAGGCTTTTTTGACAGGAAAAAATAATACTGTTTCATCTTTAAACAAGCTCTTTGGACTTTCTTGAATTCCTATTATTACAGTAACAGAAGCTGTCAAACGTACCTCGGAGTTGTTCATATTTATAATTACGTTTTATTTTAGCAGGTAATTTACTAGCATGTTTAAAGCTATTTATTTAGAAGGGATCTGAAACATCTAATGTCACTTAACACCCTGTTTTGTTTTGTTTTTTAATGGAAATTCATTTTAAATTAAACAAAAATTGCCTACGTTGTGAGTGACAGCATTTAAAAATCATTTGAAATCAAGGAGAATGTTAATGTGCAGTAAAATGTTAGTGCTATGCTGCAGAGGACACCTAAGTTTAATGACTCATAAATATATATTTTCCCAAAAGTGGTCTGAAAACCAGTGAGCACATTTCCCATTAATCGGTGCATGGAACGCAGCGAAGTGGATGTCAAATGTCAATGGCAAATGCTTCACCGTTCAGGAAAAGTGGAGGAGTCGCTATGCGGGACAGCTGAGACCAATGCGTGAGATCAACTATGCGCTTGACACAGCAGAGTGGCTCAGTAACCCAGACCACAGCATCCTGCTCTCTGGAGCCTCTCATCCCTCGTCACAATCAATCCACCGCAGACCAACCGTAATCCTATTTGTTCAAATAAATAATGAAATAGCTGCAACCCCACACGGAGGCACACAGAGGGTGGTAATTGCTGCGTTTCAGGCTGGATCAGATGGGCTCTGTGGGAGGCTGGCTCGGCTCCACTGTGACCTTGTGTGTGTTTGTAATTTTCCACAAGCTTAGTGGATATGCAGCAAGCAGGGGCCCTCAGTGGGTGCACAGAAATCCCAGCACCGAGGGACTGTGCCAAGGCTATTTGAGTGAATGGCTTGGAGTGATGGAAAAAAGAAAAGAAAAACACTAAGGAGAGAAAGATGACATGACAGCCATTAGGCAAGTGCAGGGCTGTAGAGCGAGTGTTATGTGCTGTGCTCTGATGCACTGTAATGTGTCTTGTTCAATTTGTTTGCATGGGATGCCTCAGTGCATTACAAGGACTTGCGAGGAGAAAAAAGACAAGACTTCTAAAGCTCCATCCTATTGAACTTGTACTTCATTCTTTGGCAGATTAACCTGTAATACTGGCTCTTCTTTCCAAATGGAGTTTAACAATTAATGTTTATCCTATTCGGCCAGGCTGTTTGCTCTCATAATCCCATTAGCCCTGACAAAATATTCCATTATGGAGAATATTTTGGATGTCATCCTGATGAGTTCAGGTTTGGGTCATGCTTCATTTATCACAGCTAAAATCTATGCTGTTCAGCATTGACAGGGTAATCCATTTCCAAAGGGTGCTCTGGTAGCTTTTCCCTATTGGTTCAAATGACTGGTCATTCCTTGAAGTTATGGCCTGTTGTTGTCAGGAAGGTGTGCTTGCCGAGACTCTTATGGCCCATCTCTCTATATTGCTCAGACATTAAGCAGAGTCAGCGAAGGGTCAAGCCAGGAAATGCCACTAGAGAATGCACGTAACAGATTTGTTCCCATAGCATTCTTCAATAAACAGCTCAGTCTCCCTGTTTTTTAAAATGAGATGTCTACACCCACATGAGAACACTGTAATGTGAAGTGTCAAGCTATATACTGTAAGTGACCTTGGAAGACAATTGATGTAGCTTCTCTCCATTTACCCTCAGTAGAACGGACACATGATTTAAATGTAATTTCAGTTCTAAGGCATAAAAGCTATTAAATGCAATGTAGTTGCAACACCTTTTTTTTAAATTTAATTTGCTGAGGTATACAATACTCATGTAAATATATACTTGATACTTTTATTCACCAAACTCCGCATTAAATTGATTTGAATATGTAGGCATGAATGCTGCAAATGGTTATTACTGCTGGAAATGACTGATTCATTTTATACACATCAAACTGCAAAGCATCATTTTCAGCAGCCATTACTCTCGAGTGCTAATAATAAATTTTGTTAGCTTATCCTTAATTAATCATGTGTCAATGCTAATTGGCTATTCAAGACAGCTTTGTAATTGTGTTAACACACCTGAAGCCCATTATTCTGTTCAAATAAGCAGATAGGTTTCTTTACTGGGCTAGCAAGGTACTTCCTAAAGTTCAATTCTGGGTTCAAAAATAGACAAAACAAAACAGCTTCCTCAAGAAACATGTCAGTCTAATATAGTTTTGTGAAATGAAGGTTGTTCCATGCATCAGATTGCCAAGAAATCAATGATTCCCACTTCTGTCTTGAGAGAAAAGGGCAAGCTGGATCGAACCTGGAGAGGAAAAGAAGCAGAAAGCCCAGATGCACAAGTGCTCAAGAAGATAAGTACATCAGAGTCTGCAGTTTGAGAAGCAGACATAGATGCTTCCTTAAATAGTACACGTCAAATACCAGTGTTATCTGCAACAGTGAAAAGACGACTCCAGGATGCTGGCCTCAAAGGCAGAGTTTCTTAGAATTGTTTGTACTGGGCTAAGGTGTGGATTTTGATTTGGTCATTCCAAATGTAAATTTCCTTCTTTTTAAACCATTTTGCTGTTGATTTACTTGTGTGTTTTGGGTCATCATCTTGCTGCATCATCCAAATTCCAAATTAAGCTCCAGATGACAGGCTGTTACCCCAGCATTCTCCTGTAAAATGTCTTATTACAACTTAATATTCTCTTTTTCCGCAATAACTTTAAGCTTTCCAGACACCGAGACAGCAAAGCAGCCCCAAACCATGATGCTTCATCCACCAAACTTCACAGCTGGGATCAATTAATACCAATCCAAGAAATTCCAAACGGTTTACTAAGCTTTTCTTGCTGCTGTATATGTTTACCTGAGGAGAGGGAAAAGCTGATATTTGAAAAGAATATTTGTGTAGAAATAATTTGTAGAAATTACTTGTTGTGATGTTTTTGCCAGAGTTTTATTTGGAAAACGTCATTACATTACATTAGATTTCCAGTTGGAATGTACATTGCAATCTTGACTTAAGCGAAAAACCTTGACGAGAGTGCAACTGCAATTCTGATATAGTTAAGGCAACTTCTTTTGGCAATCAACAACTAAACAGCAGCAGTTTTACTTTATGTCACAAAGTGAACTTGGCTCACCAGCAGTCTTAAAATCAGTCTTCCAGTCTTCAGCACTGCCTTTTACTTCCCATTCATTGTCAAAATTTGGCTTTCCACTGTCATCAATCATTGCTCCTTGGCATTCCAAGGTCCAGATTCCCTCCAGCTGTGTGGCCTAACAGAAGAAAAGGCTTGATGCAAAAATATTTGAGGAGATAAAAAACCAAATATAACTTGTCACATAGAAGAATGGTCATTGTACCATAATAATTCTCCCTGCAGCTTTTATCTAAATTGGCTATGCAGTTAAGGGAACAAGTCTCCGTTTGACCATAAAGGTTATTCTGCTAGAGCAAAACAAGAAATCTTTGGTTTAGAACAGTAGTGAGAGACATTTCACCCAGTGTCATCATCCTCAGCCATTAGTGGAGCCATTTGATCAGTGCTAAAGCAGAACACGATCATGGATGCTGGCCAAGTAGCATATCAGAGTCACGCCAGCAGTGTTCAGACACATGTACAACAAAGTGTCCAAGGCTGAACTACAGCTCCATGAGTTAGAAATGAGTGTGTGGGGTTTATTTAACCATCCACTGCTAAGAGAGGTTCATGGTTCAGCAGCTGACCTCAGGGCTGCCAAGCTGGCTGACTGTACGGAGCTGTGTGCACACTGCAGAGCTACAGACAAGCATCCAGGACATGGTCTGATGACAGCAAATGGTCAGAAATGTGGAATGGTTGGCCAAAAAGGTTTAAATTTAATGCTTTGTAGTCACTGTGCATCCAGTGGCTTGCATTTCTATTTGAATCTTTTAGCTCCATTAAAGACAGTCTGAACATGATCTTTTTGAAGCCATGACGTGCTCACTTTTGCATAAGTTGTAGCGGTTCCATTTGACGGATTGGCATTTGATGTGACCTGGGTTCTTTGTGCCCTGCAGACATTTTATTCTGTCACATGAAACTCTTCTCTACACTGTTGTCAATGCAGCTGCGCAAGCGTGCCCTCAGAGAGTCGTGCTCATTTCAATATTTATTGAAATGTTATCAAAACCACTCAGAGCGACTCACTGCAATCAATGCTGTTTAGGCTCTGTGCTGCATAGGCAGGTCTCTGCGCGCTCTCTACTATTGTTTGTTTCCATGCTATTCACCCTTATCCCTCTGAAGAGACCATGCTGGAGTCGCACCTCTGTATTATCTGTCTCAGAGGAATTCTTTAGCTTAAATTGCATGCTGACTGACTACAATGTGTTTTAACTGACAGAGCATGCATTTTGCACGAGAGAGAAGCTTGGGAACATGATAGATGGCAGAGAACCGTATGCTGCACAGAAGGCCTACCCTGCAGGGTTCCTTTATATTTCCAACAATGTAATGGTTTGCCTGTGCCTCCCATTTTCCCTTATGTTAGTAGGGACTACAGTTTGCCTTAAGGAAAAGGCAAAGCGAATGTTAGCTGTTCTTACTCTAAAGCTAAAATCTGCTGCCTGATACCAATACCGAAAGCAATAAAAGTGATATAGTGGGAGATAAATGATACATGAGGCAGAGTAGTCCATGGGTAACACTGTTCATGGGAATAGACAACAGGAGTTTTCAGCATCAGCACTGAGACTGAAATCCAGGTTTGTCACAAAGAACCAATGTTCTTGCTGACTAAAATGTTCACAAGTCTCTGCGTTGTGAAAGAATGGAGTTGCCTTTTGCATTTAAGTGGTTTGAGAGGGGATGGATGAAAGAATCATGAGATAAACAACTGATAAAGCCAAACCTGTGGTCCACACGGCCGTGTCGAGTTAGCAGTGCGTCAGATGCACAGCAGTTGAATGGAGTTATTCCTATGTTCCCAGCGTCCTATTTCTGCGTTTGACAGACCTCGGAAGTCGAATTTTTTCCAGTTGGAAGTTCTAACTTCCAACCTCAAACTGTTCCAGCCAAATGTAATCAAAAAAGCATAGCTGAACACCAATAATAACAATAATAATAAATACTAATTAAAGTTAAATTATTAAGTTAAATAATAAAAGCTAATTAAAGTAAAGTTAGACTACAGGACTGTTTGGTTGTGTTGTTTTACAATGATATTAATCACAGTAGGTATTAAACTTTGTGCAGAGAAGTAATAATTATGAAATTATTTACACTTATGGATCAATGGCAAACAGTTATATAAAACAGACAGTTAACTTGGCGATATATTCTGACCTTTTTCTTTCAATTTCACGCAAGAAAAAATACTTTATTCGCCTTTTAGCTGATCATTTCCATTCACAAAGCTCGCTTCCATGGTGCTGCCATGTTGAGTGACGTCATACTCGGTAAGTCGGGGTAGATCATTTTGGTCCGAGTTTCCCAGCCGGAGCTCCGACTTCAAGTGCCATTCCAACGCATTTTTCCAAGTAAGAAGCTGGAAAAATCTGAGTTCCGAGGTCTGTCGAACGCAGCATATGTTCCCCAGCTCGATACAGCACAATGGAGCACTTAATGAGTTAGGGTTAGGGTTAGTCTGTTAACACACACTTAATGTGTGATAACAGAATATTGAACCGGGGAACACAGGACCCTGGGAACATTGTTTTATGGTGGATTTTGCTTCATTGCTCATCATCATTAACCCTTATTATTTATCTGAAAGGACCACTGTAGAAGGCCAGTTTGAATTTAATAAGCAGAGAGATATACTTTCAAAACATGACATGAAATTGCTAAGAATGTGCTAAACAAAGCTCTCAAAGCTAAATTATGCAGAACTGGGAGTCGAGCGTACCCGTAGAGTGCTCGAGGCGTTTCTTTAGCCACGGCTAGCACTGATCCACATGTATACAGGTGCAGCCCTTGTCAGTGATAAGAGAAAGTCCTTCATTTTGAAAGGACAAACAGAATGCATCCATCTGCTTCTTCACCTTTTGACTCATCATCCTGCTGAAATACAGCTTTCTCTGGAGTTGAGCCAAGCATAACAGGTGACCCATTATACCAGTGTTTTGGTAGCACATCGTCACAGGGTTTTTTCAATCTGTCCTTCACTTTTCTCATAACCCTCATGAGTTCTGGAAATTATATTCTGCAAGGCACATAATGCATTTACTGCAGAGGTCAGCCTGGAAGTATATCAGCGCATCCAACAGATTCACTTCAGACAGACAGCCAATGTATGAACAAGCCGAGATCTCACAGGACACTGAGCAGATGGCGAAACCACACAGTGTCAGCACTTTCCCCCCGGCAACCTGAGAGACTCACTATGGTCAAATGAAACACGAGATACAGCAGACACCTTCAAACTCTATTTATATTGCTTTTGCAGACGTGTTTTTCCTTTTGAAGGAGAATGAGAAAATGCATAAATCAGATCTGTAGAGGATGCCCTCTGATTCACAAACAAACTCCCAAAAAAATGTCAAAATAAAAAAAAATCCACTACTTGAAACAAGTAAAAAAATATTCTCTAATTTAGTCAAACCTTCAAATGCCAGCCAAGCAAACGAACGTGACAAATGGGTGAAATTTCTTGAAACTATTATGTCCAGCCACATAACTGTATGACCTTCAAATGTGATTTTTTTTTTTTTTTTTTTTTNTGGGAATTTTTTTTTTTTTTTTTAATTAGTTGGTCTTGGCAGAGGTATGCACTCTCAAAGTGCCTTCTTGTTTTGTCTTGTTCTAAAATCTTTTCAACTTTCTGGACTCAATAACAGGCAAAAATGACATTAAGAATTCAGATTGACATACTTGTTGACATACCTAAAATTATCTTATATTCTCATATGGATATTTGGAAAATTATTTTTGTCAACCATCCAATCCACCTGTTAGACTGATAATTTTATGTGTGAGACACTATAAGAGAAAAGCAATACTGCATGAACAATTTTTTGAGGCCTTTTTGATTTCCTGTTTTCCCTCTGTTTGTCATATTAAAATAACTGCAATATAAAGCTATATTTCTTTTATCTTTCATGTTTTATTACACCCAATGCAAATCTTTAAAACTACAGTATATTATTACGCTTAATAGCAGGAAAAGCTGTAAACTATACAGCTATAATGTATGAGATGAGGTTTCAATGCATGATATGTGTTTGTCCAAGTCAGTGTTAGAACACAGTGCAGAGAGGGATTGTCATCTCACCAGTG
Organism: Lucifuga dentata; assembly: GCA_014773175.1. Classification (NCBI taxonomy): domain Eukaryota; kingdom Metazoa; phylum Chordata; class Actinopteri; order Ophidiiformes; family Bythitidae; genus Lucifuga; species Lucifuga dentata. Next base: position 100,329 of record VXCM01003264.1, read on the forward strand.
CATTGATTGTCTCGCTCTCTAATTCCATCCTGTCTCCAATATCCCAGAGAAAGGTGTCCAGCCGCTGTCGAGATCCATCACACACAGCAAATGTATTGTTGGAAGTGAAACAATTGTTTATTGTTTTTCAGCGCAACTTGCTTCCTGATGAAGTTCATTGATCCCTAAAACAATCCATGGTCCCTGGCTCCAGATCATTTGTTCCTCTGTGAAATGATTGGTTTGATCTCAAGGCCAGGCATCAGGTGTAATTATTGAGATGGGATTTCAGCTGTCAGCATGATAAATGGCTATTTGACTTTATTTGTCTTGGCCTACCAGTGACTCTCAATGCTACCTGTCACTGAAGTATTCTTTTTCCTTTACTCAGCATCACACGCACAGAAACATATCGAATACCTCTTCCATCACTTCAACAGAAAATCTTTTGATAATAACACAGATAATCAGAGCAAAATGCCCTCGGCAAGCAAAATGACTTGACAAGTCAAGTTTTTGTTTTTCTGGGAAGGCCCTTTGTTTTTGCAGCTGTCAGAAACTTAGTTCACCTAACTTTGCTTCTGTAGTCTTCCACATTGCCTCAGATTGACTTTTCCATTTTATTACAAATCATTAAGCAGGGTTGCAACAACAATTCACAAGAGGTGAGATGCTTGCAGGAACAGATCTCTGGAGGTTTTTTTTTTTTTTTTNGGTTTTTTTTTTTTTTTGTTCATCTTAGAATACGCCTCCTGGCCCTGGATGACCTTCGCCCTTAAATCCTAAGAAAGAATCAATTGTATTTCCAGACAGCCTTAGTCGGCGGCTAGAATAGAATCACAATGCTAACAGTAACAGTAAATACGATGAAAAAGGGTTATCACAGTATTGAATAAACTAAATACTGGTAAATATTTGTGTAAATGAACAGACAGCAGATGAACGTGCTATGTTTGTCAGCGAGGTGTTTGATAGAAATATTTTCTTTAGAGCTTTACCACAGCTGCACAAAATGCCCGAGACTGCTCCTTTAAAGTAAGCCATCCATTAGCTGTTAAACAAGCTGTGGAACATTTTGTCTTTCATTGTAGCAAGACTTTAAAATGCATTTTCTCCTCTGCAAATTGACAATTTTAGTTAAGCCATTCATCTGGCAGTGTAGTGACAGCAAGCAAACAAAAAGCTGCAGAATCGCAAGTCCTGGAAACATAATAGAACTTTTTTTTCTGCCCAGCTCCTCGGAGCCTTGCATTTCTGCATGCAATGCTCTTTCCAGTTCAATTATTCCCACTAAAATAAGTAAGAGGAGGCTATGAAATATTAAAGCAGACGCTGAGCAGTGGTTGAAAGCTTCCCTAAAGTGGGGGTGTTGTATCTAGTTTATTTTTCATGACGATGGAGGGACTGTGGTAAGGTGGAGGCGCTGCAGTCTCTTGGGGCTGTTTCTGTGGTAGCTAATTTAGTCAGTGGTCCAAACCTACTGGAGAAGAGCCGAACTACTACTGCTGGACTCGAAGAAGGACCATACCTGTGATTTTTGCATGTTTAACCCCAATAAAAGCTACTCACATACAGTTATGTTACTGGCAACAATTTTACAAAACATAAACCAATTTTAGCTGCAAAATATATTTTAATTTTCCTGTCATGTCAGATCCCCTAATCTTTAACAATTAAATGTTCAGGTGATACAACCACCTTAAAATTCAATGTTTTGCCTGCTAGAAGGGATGGTTGTTTTTAATTTCTTCATAAAAAGCCATCTTCTCCTGGGACTGTATTCCCTGGAGGAAACAAACATTTTCCTCCATGTAGCTCTATTTTGGAAGGTAAAAAAAAATTCTAATTTAATTCTCATATTTACCGCTCAAGTAGTATGTTTTGGGAAATAGCTGCCAGTAAGATAAAATGTACGCAGGTTGTATAAATTGGGTTCAAACATGAAAAACCACCGGTATGATCCTTTAGTCAGAAATAGCTGGGAAAAGTCCTGTTTATCCCCACACATGAAAAAGAGATGTGAGACTTATCTGTTTACTTTATGTCACAGCATTTTTAGTTTTCCTCATCTTTCATCTTCTTACTTAAGCTTAGCGCCATGAGGCAGCAGCACGGTATCTTCTGACTAAATGAGTTTTGTTTACCTGATTGAAATGCAAGTTATGCACATCAACTTCCACTGCAGTATATGAGCTGAATTTAAAAAAATCTTCTTCTTTTCCTTTCGGCTTTCCCTTCAGGGGTCACCACAGCGAATCATCTGCCTCCA